>JAJEJO010001534.1:285781-351566 GCA_020662805.1 Glaucomys volans
ATGCGCCACCACGCCTGGCCAGATAAAACTTTGATAAGTGAGGAGTTGCTTTTTATGGATGGGCAAAGAAAGTTTCTTGACATGTAATGTATTCTGGTAAAGATGCTGTGAACATCATCACTGTTGAAATGACAACAAAGGATTTAGACTGTTGTGTAAACTTAGTTGATAAAGCAGTGGCAGGTTTAAGAGGATTGACTCCAATTTTGAAAGAAGTTGTACTGTTGGTAACATGCTATTAAATAGTATCACATGCTGTAGAGAAGTCTTTCGTGCAAGGAAGGTCAATTGATGTAGCAAGGCTTTATTGTTGTCTTAAGAAATTGCCACAGTCACCCCAGCCTTCAGCACTCCCTCCGTGACCAGCAGCAGTCATCAACATTGAGGCAAGACTCTTCACCAGCAAAAACATTATGAGTTGCTCAAGGCTCCGATGACCATTAACATGTTGGGGGAGTAGAGTAAAGCTTACTAGTCTTTCAAAGCATCTTTAAGTCCTTGAGAGAAGAGTAATGTGCACTAAAAATGCAAGTCATTTTTATACTTGAAAACTGTTGATTTGGTATCTCATAATTATATTCCAAGGCAAATATTAAGAAAGATACTGATTGAAAACATCCATATTGAGCTGGGGTTATAACTCAGTGGTGGACAAGTGTGAGGCACTGGGTTCGATTCTCAGCATTACATAAAAATAAATAAATAAAACAAAGGTATTGTGTCCATCTACAACTAAATATTTTATTTAAAAAATCCATATTAGCTGGGCATGGTGGCACATGCCTGTAATGCCAGTGGCTTGGGAGGCTGAGACAGGAGGATCATGAGTTCAAAGCCAGCCTCAGCAATGGTGAGGGGCTAAGTAACCCCATGAGACTATTTAAATAAAATACAAAATAGGACTGGAGATTTGGCTCAGTGAAGTGCCCCTGAGTTCAATCTCCCCGGTACCAGAAATTAAAAAATCCATATAAGGATGTATGTGGTGAGATGAAGGGTGAAAACACCCCTATTGGGAGCTTTAAAAAAAAAGTGTCAAGTAGATTCTTACATTCAGAAAATTAGTTTAAATTGCTCCAAATTTTTCAGATTTAGAATCTCTGCATAAAATCTTCTGTTCTCAAGGGCATGTTCTTATTCTCATTTTCATATTATGTGGTTTTCCAAATAAGTATTTAATATGTTGAAGACAGTTTCTACAGTGATCCTAGCTGAAAGAAAGGGAAGACCTAAAGCATTTCTTCATCCATTCAAAACAAATATTCCTGGAAGACTCACCATGTGCCTGGCACTGAAGTTAAAATAAGCGCTCTGCCTGCCTTTGCTGCGTTTACAAGATCCCACTCTCTGCTCTAATTGATACTCTTTTACTTTATATATAGCTATGACATCTTTTTCAGAAACTTCTACCCAGTATTTTACTAGATTATTTCAACTATCCTAATAAACAGATTATGTGCCTATTGTATAAGTAATGAAATTGTATAACTTGCAGAAAGATTACACAATGGGTTAATTGCAAGGCTGCAAATAAAACCCAGAATTGCTAATGTGTTAATTCTACTTCCATCACAGTTTCTTTGACATATGATTCTAAAGCTTATCCATCTTTGTTTCTCTATTGTGCAAGAAGTATTTAGTGTACTGAAAATAGCATCATTTCCCTAATGGAACATACGCACTAATAGGTGAAAACCAGTGTGAACTCAATTCTAAGTGAACTAACTTGAAAGAACTATTCCATTGGTCTCTATGTAAACAAAATTTGTATCTACATAAACTCTATACACTGTAAGTGTACAGATGAAATTTGTAATATTTCATTAGAATCTGTGTTTCCCAGTCCTTCCCTAGTCACTCTTTCTTTCTTTCTTTCTTTCTTTCTTTCTTTCTTTCTTTCTTTCTTTCTTTCTTTCTTTCTTTCTTTCTTTCTTTCTTTCTTTCTTTCTTTTTCTTCCTTTGTACTGGGGATTGAACCCAAGGGTGCTTAACCACTAACTACATCCCCAGCCCTTTTATTTTTTATTTTAAGACAGTCTTGGTAAGTTGCTTAGGGCTTTGCTAAATTGCTGAGGTGGGCTTTGAATTTGCAATCCTCTTGCCTTGGCCTTCTGAGCACTGGGATTGTAGGCATGTACCACCAAGCCTGGCTTTTCCTGATCTCTTAATCAGTCAGAAAATATTTATTGATAGCTATTATATTATTGAAGAGTGGTATATACAGCTAGAGCTGCTTTTGTGGTATAGCACTTGGAGATAACTTGTAAAACAGTCTTCGAATAGCCTGAATTTTTTTCCTGATTTAGAAGTGGGGTCTCTTCAAGAATTTATTTACTATTGCAGGGATTCATATTGCATTTGGACTCCACACAGATGTGGGTTTCTTTATCTTTCTAATAACAGCTGCCAGTGATCCATCCAGCTGCTAAGGGGAAACAACTTCAAGTTCCCCCTGATTCTCTTGTGCCATAAACAAAACTTAGGCTTTTTACTGAGTATTTATTGTTAGGCTTCTTAATCGTACAGCCTCTGACGATTTTCTTTCATACTTTATACTGGAGGTTGAACTCAGGGCTACTCTGCCACTCAGCTACATCCCCAGGCCTTTTTTATTTTATTTTATATTTTGAGACAGAGTATCACCAAGTTTTCCAAGTTTTTCAATTTGTGATCCTCCTGTCTCAACCTCCCAAGAACCAGGATTGCATTCACGCCCCACCACAACTGGCTGATTTCCTAAAGACTAAATGTAACATTTGTGTCTAAGTGATCTTAAAATCTTTGGTTAAATAGTTTTAATACATTCTCAGTTTTTTCCAGGAAACTTTGGAACACTTTTCAGTCCCAGAATGTGTCGAGTCCCAGTTTTAATCCAGAATGAGCAAAAGCTTTTGGAGGCAAGGTTTGAAAGGAAGATTCATGAAGTCCCACTTTTTCAGTCAGAATGCCAAGTACCTACTCAGTGGAGCTGCTTTTATGTTTTTCTTCTGCAGATAATTTCCTTAGAATATCATGTACATGTTTTAACATTATCAAGAGGAAACTAATGTTTCTGGAAGGTTGCAAAAAGAGAAGTGTTGTAGCAAAAGAAATCTAAAAATGAAGCCACCTGTAGAAAACTAAAGACCTAATCCCTTTTGGCAAGAAACATTTTATTCCAGTTTTTAGCAAGCACGGGGATGCAATGTCATTTCTGCATGACTGGGTACTGAATGATGCTAATTTTCCTATGTCTGAGTTTCAAATAATCTCATGAAGACTATAGTAAACCTCTTGCTATCTAGGCAACTTTAGACTCTTGGAAGCAAAAGATCTATTCAAATGTAAAAAGCCTGTAAAATTCAACTTCTCACTTTGGTATTTCTTTCAGTGTCAAAAGATTAATCTGAATTTTCTAAGTCTGACGAAGACTGAAATTCCTTTGAAGTAAATCTTCACTTCTGGTTAGAGATGTCAACTCAAAAGAGCTTTTTGTCCACAGTTTATTTTCAGTTAGAATTTAATTTTGGGCTTTTTGCTTTTACCCACAGAAATCTATTTATCTAACATATATTTACATATATTATATATAATATATATTTCAACTAATAAAATAGTGAGAGGTATGTCCTCTTCTACCCATGAAGAAGTATCTACTAAGGGAATTGTCCTCTTGCCACAAACAAGAAAATCGGACATTATCTGAAATAACTGTTTTCAGACATTAGCCAGGCAATGGTAACTGTAAAACCTGAGAGGCAGTTTTCAATCAACAGTACAGGGAGGGAGAGTCAAAGGACCAGGCAGTTTTATGTTTGTTTGGTTTTTGTTTTTGTTTTAGTTTTAGTTAAGGAGGTAGAGATTAAGGCTTAGGGAGACAGAGGTGGCCAGTATTTGCAAGCCAAATACCAGAGAAGAGGGGTTGCTCTGTGAACTCCAGAGCTGTGACTCTGCAAACTTTGCACATGTGTGGGTTGAAAAAAGCACCACCTGGGGCTGGGGATATAGTTCAGTTGGTAGAGTGCTTGCCTCCTAAGCACAAGGCCCTGGGTTCAATCCCCAGCACCACAAAAACAAACAAACAAACAAACTGCTTCTGGTTCCTATCATTCCTAATACAGGGCAATCAATACTTTAAAAAAAAAAAGAAAGAAAGAAAGAAAAAGAAAAGAAAAAGCACCACCTGAAAACAGTAGCCCAGACAATTCCTGGAGCATACACAGGACTACGGATAGCTTACTAGCCAGAGGAAGGAGACCTCAAAACCCTCCAGGCATTGGATTGAGTCCTCAACAACTTCAAAGCATAAAGTATTATGCTGATCTATAAGGAACTTGACAGATGATCCCTGATTATGAGTTTGATTTAACAATTTTTCAGCTTTGCCATGGTGCACAGAGATACACATTCAGTAGAAACTACTTCAGTTTTGGACTTTGATCTTTTCCTGAGAAAGTAAGGTGTGGCAGGATACTCCTTGTGATGCTGGGCGGGGCAGAGAGCCACAGCTCCCATCAACCACACAATCCCTAGGGTAAACAACCAATACGCCCATGGTATGTTGTTTTACTGTGTTAAGTGTATTAATTGCATTTTTTACTTAACACTTGTAACAGATGTTGGGTTTATTGGGACAAAACCCCATCATAAGTTGGGGTTCATCTGTATTCCAGAACAAGATTTTATACTCTGGAATTCAACAAAATACAGCATTCAACAATGCAAAATTCACAAAGTCTGGCACCCTCTTAAAATTTATCAGACATTAAAAGAAGCAGGACCCATAACCAGGAGAAAAATTAACAGAAGCACAGACCCAGAAATGACAGAGATGATAGAATTAAATAGCAAGAACCTTTAAACAGTTATTTTATGTCGTATAAATATGCTCACAAATGTAAAGGAAAACATGAATATGATTAGGAGTGAAATGGAAGATATTTAAAAATTCAAATAGAATTTCTTTTTTTAATATTTTTTTTTAGTCATACATGGACACAATATCTTTATGTATTCAGTTCTATATAGTGCTGAGGATCAAACCCAGTGCCTCACAAGTGCTAGACAAGTGCTCTACTGCTGAGCCATGACCCCAGCCCCCCAAATAGAATTTCTAGAGATGAAAAATACAATCTCTGTAGTGAAAATAAGGAATAGCAATGAAAATTTATTAAATGCTTCTATATAGATTGTCTAGTTTTCTTTACAATAGTCCTGTCTCAGGTAGATAGTGTTATTAGTTCCTTGGCACAAAACATGAAATTAAGATTTAGAAGCCGGGCACGGTGGCGCAGGCCTGTAATCCAAGCGACTTGGGAGGCTGAGTCAGGAGGATCACACGTTCAAAGCCAGCTTCAGCAATTTAGCGAGGCCCTTAGCAATTCAGTGAGACCCTGTCTCTAAATAAAAATACAAAATAGGGCTGGGGATGTGGCTCAGTGGCCGAGTGTCCCTGAGTTCAATCCCTGGTTCCAAAAAAAAAAAAAGATTTAGAAAGTTAAATAACTTGCTCTAAGTCATTGCTCTAGTAAGTGACAAGCCAATGCCCAAAGAAGCCAGAAAACCTGACTCCAGAGTGTATGATCGTTGCAGTGTGTTGTCCATTCACACTGTATGAAATGCTGGAAATACAGCTGATGATGTGGCAATACTTGCTCTCAAGGAGTCACATTCTGTGAGGAGAAACAGAGTAGTCCACAAACAGCTTTCAAAGAGTTTAAGTGATTATTAGAGCCAGTGTAAGATTCAGTAATAGTACAAGGGAGGAAATAATTTTTCCTGCAGAGATAGGGAAAGGCTGTAAAGGAGCAAAGATAGTTGGTATGGATCCTGGAGTAGTAGGAAACTGTGAAGCAAATAGGGAGTACATTCTAAAACAAGATTTTTGAAAGTATGATAACATGAAACAACATGACTCCTTCAGAAAAAGGTAAGAAGTTTGCAATGGCTGGTGCTTAATACATAAGAAAGACTTTGTTACAGATTGAAAGGAAATAATGCTGAATTCTTATTGTGCACCAGCTACTGAGCAAAGTGCAGAAAGAGAAATAATTTGCACAATGCCACAAAGTTTATAAGCAGCATGGCTCATATTTGTGTTAAAGTGTTCACCAAGTCCATGTTTGTACCAGCTCTGCTGGGCTGCAAGAATACAAGCTGCCTTAGATAATGAAGGGCTTTGTGTAAAAATCAAGTTTATGTTTTCTACTGAAATTAATAGAACATTATCAATTTGTGTACTGTTTTCATGTGTAACACTGACCAAAAATACAGAAAACAGAATCCAAGATAGGTAAGACTATAAACAGGACTATTCCCATAGAGCAGAAAGTGACCATGGAGATGAAGAACTGTTTAAGGATTTACTTTGACAGGATTTGCTGATGAGTGTGGAGTGTGGGAAAAACAGCCAAGAATGAGTGCCAGAATCTGAAATATTGTTCATTTCATTTTTCCTCACCCCCTTTTTTCTTTCACCTTTTTTTTTTAACGTTCATTCTGAGTTCACTGTGGTCTTGTCTTCATACTCTATGTGGATTCATTCATTCAGCAAACATTTATGTATCAGTTGCTGGTGACAGCAAGAATGTGATTGGGACAGACAGAAATTCTTACCCTCATGGGATTTGTGGTCTGATAATCAGAGAACGGATTTAAAAAAACAAACCCTGCTTTTATATAGCTTACATTCTAGGAATCAGTGATCTGATTATATGATTTTTTTTAAAAATCTGGGTTTTTTTTATTTTTTGTTTTTTCTAATAGCTAATGTCATGGTAGATGAAATGATCTCCACGGGAGATGCAGACAATTTAGGCTCAAATAAAGCATTTGACCTGACTTTTCTTCATAATTGCCTCAAATTTCCCCTCCATTTTGCTTGTCACTAATCCACATCCTCCTCATTAAAAGCCATTCTGAGGATCAACAGTGCTTTCTTCAGGAGTAGGGTGGTGGTCTTGTTTGAATGATTAAAGAGTAAATGTTACTTTTGTCATTTTTTTACACAAGCAAAAACCCTACCATGTTGTCTCCTTACTGCTGTGGCCTCTTCCAGCCAATACCCTCACCTGCTTCACCCAGGCCTTCCTCCTCAGAAACCTGAAAAAGACAATAAACGACTCCTTGAGTTGAGTTCCCCTTTCCTGTTTCCCATTTTAGTTAGTGAGCAATTACCCTTTTTCTTCAAATTATTTTCGTCAAGAAAAAAAGTTGACAATTTGTGTCCCCTCAAATCTTTCACTTCCCTTCCTCCAGTAACTTTATTCTTTCCCTCTATTTAATCTTCCCCCCCATTTCAATTATTTGGTGCTGTCACACAAGCATTCCTGGAATGCTTTTGTCACCAGCTACTCTCACACTCTAACCTCCTCACCCTCCATACAAAATACCCTTAGGTTTCTAACCTCCCTACATCCTTTAAAGGTCAGCTCCTTAAAGGGGCCTTCTCTGTGACTCCCTCATCTGAATTAAGTCCCTCCATTATTCCTTTTCTAATCATCCTGTAATTTTTAGGTATATCATTTACTACAGTTCTTTACTAGGTATTTATTTGAATGACTATTTAGTGCCCATCTTCCTTATCAGATGGCAAGCTATATGAGGGCAAGAACCTTGTTTGTTTTGCCAGTAACTATATCCCTAACACCTAATATAGGTAGATGATTTCTTTTTTATTAATTAATATGAAGGTTCACCATTTCCCAGTCACCATCCAGAGGGTAGATAATTGAATGGATTATATTATCATTTCTTTTATTTGAGGGAGGGTTGGTTTTGAAAATCTTCTGTACATGAATTTTCTATATTGTACAGGGGCCTTTATTTAAAGTAATAATAAGCTGGGCATAGTGGTGGGTGCCTGTAGTCCAGTAACTTGCACCCAGGAGTTCAAGGCTGGCCTAGATAACATAGTGAGACCCCATCTCAAAACAACACAAAAAAGTAATAATAGCTTACACTTATTAACCACCTAGTATTTGCTAGGTACTAAACTTTATGTTCAAAGTGCTCCACTAACAATGGCCTAATCAAAAGTATGCTATATTAAATAACATCTAATTTGAATAATATCCATTAACTACTGATACTTTCAAAAGTAGGATTTGAAAGATGTAGATTATGATCTGAATGCAGTCTTTAAACACTGGCAAGTAGTATTTGCATTCCTTCTTTGTATAGAGTCCAACCTTTACTCTGTGAAAGACATCACAGACCTAGTGGCTGGCTGGCGCTATGTGCCTTGACCTACAGATATGTTTCCTTGGGTTGTAGTGTTAAAAATACTTTTTTAAAATTAGATGCCAGCATTTCATATAAAAATCTCAATTCCATTTTCATTTGAGGAGTGGAAAATTCTCCCAACACCATGCCCACATTCCTGCAAGAAGACAGTTCACCAGGGTGGAGATGCAGCTGCTCCTGTTAGACAGGACATACGGCTTCAGATTTACCACCATCCCCAGCTGCCCAGCCTCACCTGCTTATGCTTTCTGCCTGGCCTCTGTAGGCATTTGAGTTTGCTACTGTTGCTTGAGCCTCTTGGGTCCATGTGTAATCACTCAAAGGTAGAGTTACACTCTTAACTCAGAACATGGAGAGTCAGGCGCTTATTTCTCAACTAAATTCTCTTTTTTCTCGTTTTCAGAGTGCCTCATAAAATTTTAGAATTAGAAGGGATCTTCTGTCATTTCATCTTAGCCAGGAATGGATGCACACACCTGTAATCCCAGTAACTTGAGGAAGCTGACACTGGAGGATTGAAAGTTGGAGGCCAGCCTTGGCATTTTGTCAGACCTGATTTCAAAATAGAAAATAGAAAGGGCTGAGGATGTAGCTCAGTGGTAGTGTCCCTGGGTTCAACTCACTCAACAACAAGAAAGAAAGAAGAGAGAGAGAAAGGGAAAAGGAAAGAAAGCATTTCATCTTGAAACTAGGCCTTTAAAAAAAAAATACACTTTTTTGCTTTTTACTGTGGTAAAATGTAAATAGCATAAAATTTACCGTTTACCATTTTAAGCATATAGTTCGGTGACATTAAAACTGTTGGGTATCACCACCATTCAACTCCAGAACTCTTTTTCATTCTTTGCAAAACTGAAACTCCGTACTCATTAAACCATGACTCCCCGTTTCCCCTTCTTCCCAGTCCCTGTACAGCACCATTCTACTTCCATCCTAATGTATTTGACTATTCTAGGTACTTTGCATTTTGGAATTATACAATAATTGTCCTTGTGTGACTGTTTTATTCACTTAGTGTGATGTTTTCAAAGTCCTTTAACGTTGTGCCTTGTATCAAAATTTAACCATTTTACAACTCCACCAGCAATGTGTGAATGTGCCTTTTCCCCCACATCCTCACCAACACCTATTATTGCTTGTATTCTTGATAATAACCACTCTAATTGGAGTGAGATGAAATCTTAGAGTGGTTTTGATTTGCACATCTCTAATTACCAGAGATGATGAGCACTTTTTCATATATTTGTTGATCACCTGTATATCTTCTTCTGTGATGTGTCTGCCCAGTTCCTTAGCCCATTTATTAATTGGGTTCTTTGTATTTTTGGTGTAAAGTTTTTTAAGTTCTTTGTAAATTTTGGAGATTGGTACTCGATGTGGAAAAGATTTCCTCCCACTCTGTAGGCTCTCTTTTCACATTATTGATTGTTTCCATTGCTGAGAAAAAGCTTTTTAGTTTGAATCCATCCCATTTATTGATTCTTTCATTTCTTGCACTCTGGGAGTCTTGTTAAGGAAGTCTGGTCTTAAGCCAACATGGTGAAGGTTTGGGCCTTCTTTTTCTTCTATTTGGTGCAGGGTCTGTGGTCTAATTGCTAGGTCCTTGATCCATTTTGAGTTGAGTATTGTGCAGGGTGACAGATGGGGGTTTAATTTCATTTTACTGCATATACATTGTGGTGGAGTTGCAAATTGGTGCAGCCACTCTGGAAAGCAGTATGGAGATTCCTCAGAAAACTTGGAATGGACCCACCATTTGACCCAGTTATTCCAGTCCTCAGTTTATACTCAAAGGACTTAAAATCAACATACTACAGTAATGCAGTCACATCAATATTTATAGCAGCTCAATTTACAATAGCTAGATTGTAGAACCAACCTAGATGCCCTTCAATAAATGAGTGGGTAAAGAAACTATGGTATATATACACAATGGAATATTATTCAGCCATAAAGAAGAATAAAATTATGGTATTTGCAGGTAAATGGATGGAATTGGAGAATTTCATGCTAAGTGAAATAAGCCAATCCCAAAAGATAGTGGAATGAGACAAACATTATTACCCTATGTATATGTATGATTACATGAATAATGTGAATCTACATCATATACAACCATAGAAAATGAAAAGTTGTACCCCATTTGTGTACAATGAATCAAAATGAAGTCTGTAAAAATAAAAAAATTTTTAAAAAGAATTTTAAAAAATTAACCACTTATGGCTGAATAATATTTCATTTTGTGCACATACCACATGTTGTTTATTTGTCTGTTGCCAGACACTTGGATTGCTTCCACACTTTGGTCGTTGTGAATAATGCAAGTACTCTACCACTGAACTAAATCCCTAGTTGTATAGATTTTAAATAAGGTATCTTTTTAGAATTGAAATTAAACTGGGTGTGATTGTGCACACCTGTAATCACAGTGTCTCATGAGGCTGAAGCAGAAGGATTACAAATTCAAAGCCAGTCTCAGCAACTCAGTGAGACCCTGTCTCTAAATAAAATACAACAAAGGGGTGGGGATGTGGCTCAGTGGTTAAGTGCCCCTGGGTTCAATCCCTAGTATCCCCCCCCAAAAAAGAAGAAACATTTATAAGATCTTATAAGTGCCTCTGAAAAAGTCTAAGCTTCTGTGGAGGAACCTGGTTTGAAAACTGCTGATCTACTTTAACTTCCCCATTGGATAGATATAAAAATTGAGGTCAAGGTCTCCCAGCCAGTTGGTTGTAGAACCAAGACTAAATTCAAGTATTCTCTCAGTCCAGTGCTTTACCTTGTCATGTTGTGCTGCTAAATAAAAATAAATACACCTTGTACCATTTAGTCTCTGAGGTGAATACATGATTTTCTAGCCCTAAATCTAATCTAATCTGATTAAGTTAATGCATAAGAATGCATTGCAATTGTTTGTGATGTTTTATCTTCTGTCATTGTTGCACAGATGAAGGCAAGGTAGCTTTAATTTCTTCAAGTGAAAAAGTTATTCCACTTCATTAAAAATAAAAATTCTTAGCTGTCACAATGGCACACTCCTGTAATCTCTGTGACACAGGAAGATCGCAAGTTCAAGGCCAGCCTCAGCAACTTAGATCCTGTCTCAAAGTAAAAACTAACTAGCTGGGCATGGTGTCGTATGCCTGTAATCCCAGTGGCTCAGAAGGCTGAAGCAGGAGGATCATGAGTCCAATGCTAACCTCAGCAATTTAGCGAGGCCTTAAGCAACTTAGCAAGTTCCTATCTCAAACTAAAATATAAAAAAGGGTGGGTCACATGACTCAGTGGTTAAGCACCCCTGGGTTCAATCCCTGGTACCACAAAATAAATAAATAAATAAAATTAAAAACTAAAAGAACTAGGGGTGTACTGCAGTAGTAAAGCTCCCCTGTGTTCAATCTCTAGTACCAAAAAATATATATATATATATTTAAAAATCTTCATTCTTACTATGGAGGGAAAAGTGTAGTACTTGCCTTACTGAATGTTTCATGCCTTGAAGGACATAATAAACAAATTCTGGAAGTTGAAAATACAACCAAGAACTTTTTTAAAAAGCTAGCCTGAAGTGAGACTTCAACATGCAATATTTTTAAAACTCATTCTGTACAGTATATCTTCCAGAAATTAAATGATGCCTCTTAGACATCTGAAATCTGTTGCTCTCATGGTTCTGTTAGAAACAAAAGTAAGTGACTAAATTAGGGTTTATATACTATGAATCACAATAAAACCACCTCAGGTTAAAGTTGTCAATTTAATAAACCATACTCAAATTTGATTGTTTTGGTGGGTTTTAAGCTGGAAGTATATAAAAGCAAGTATAAATAGTGTTGAAAATTTAATCTTTTCCAGTTTTATTTTACTTGGCATCGCTTGCTCTGTATTCTTACTGCCACCACCTGACCCTAATTAAACATCTTGTCGAGGTTGTTAAAAAGAGAGTCCTTGATCCCTTCTGGAACCTACTCTATCACAGCCAGCAGGCAGGGGGCTATGATATTTATATTTAGCAAGCATTTCAGGTGATGCTTATGATCCCTTAAGTTTGAGAAACATTGAGTAACTTCTTTTTTTTTTTCATTGCTCTAAGTTCTTGCACTACATAAGTGATTCCAACCCTGGTTGCATATTAAGATCACTTAAAAAGATTTTTAAAACTATTGATGCCCAGGCCCCACCCAGGCCAACTTAATTAGAATCTTGGTTCGGGCCCAGGCATTTTAAATGCTCCGCAGGTGATTCTGATACACATCGAAGCTTGAGAACCTTTTATAAATGCAGTTCTCTATAGCACAGCGCTGGCTTGTCACCCTTGCTTAGAACATCCATGGTGCTGTGTTGCCTGCTAATGAAATATGAATCCCATGAGCATGCTTTAGGTCTCTCAAGATCCCACCAAGGCCTTTCCAACCGCACTCTGGCGACACAGTAACACCGCCTTCTTCAAACACTCCTATTCTTGCCCGCTTGCACACCTTTGTCTTTGCTTTTCCCTCTGTGTAGAACTTTCTCCCGTGTCTGGCACTTTCCTGCTCATCTTCAAATAGCCCCTGCTAGAGGACTGTGTCTTCTCAGAGTCCTTTTGATTCTTGTTTCCTCCCTTCTTGTCCTCTCTGACCTCCATTCAAAAGTGACCCCTCCTATGGCACTTGTTCTGTCATACCTTATAGTTACTGGTAAACACAATCTCTTCCCTAAAATGTTGTATAGGTTTAAGAATAAATGGGTTTTGTCTTTCCTACCTTCCCATCTAGACTAAGTTTGTAAATCAAGCATCTGTTTATCTCTGGGTGAGCACCAAAGAGAAGGACTTTAGAGTCAAGTGGCCTTAAGTTCAGGTATCCTTTTTGGATATAGCTGTGTGACGATGGTCAGGTTAATTTTCCAAGCCTTCATTTTTGTATCTATAACAATAGAGACTATACTATTTCAGTGCTGGGAAAACAAAATTGGACAACCTAAAGCATTTAGTAATCTGATCACCTAACACTACTCCGTCATTCTGTTGCTTTTGTCATTGTGATGAGTATCATTGTTAGCTTTTGAGCACGAAGACTACATATTTTATTTTTGAATCCCCATTCTGTGCCTTGCTTATTGTATGTGCTCAATAAATGCTGGGTGAATAAATTAACAAATGCCTGCTGGGCTATGCTTATTTATAGCCCATTTCCAATCAGTTCAGCGTGTCTTGGAAAGAGCAGTTCAAATTTCAATTTAACCATCAAATATAGACAAAGTAGGAGCTCTACTAGAAACTTTAAAAAGTGTGTTAAAAAGTCCCAATCCCCACTATAACCAGAAGACAGCTGCTCTCCTTCTGCTGCCAGGAAATGGGGAAAACCCTCCCCAACTATTTGCTGTTTGTTTGTTCATCTTATGATAAACATGCCGTGACTTGGGGAGAGCACACACTTCCCCTGCAGGCAAGCTCGGTTTGGGAAGTTGCATGTAGCAGCAGTGAGGCAGAAATCCCCCACTCCCTGGGAGAGGTTCCTCGGCTAAGCCCATTTGCAGTTTTGCTGAGTTATTTACTAAGATGAAGGGACTGGGTGTGGCTGGTCTGAGATTCCTCCTGGGAAGTCACTTCAAGAATCTCCTTAATTTCCTCACCCTTCATCTTTGTTCTCTTTGGTGCAAGGGTGCAGTCAGTCGCACCCAGTTGGCTGCTGTTCCCAGCACACTGAATTCTTTGAAGCCGGCTGTTGCAGCCAAGGATTCCCTGCCCTGTTCTTTTCCCCTTGCCCTGATTTAAAAAACAGTTCTGCAAATTCTCATCTGGCATGGAGATAGATGAGAAGGAACTTAGTGGGTTGCAAACCATTTTTCTAGAGACACAAGACTCAGAAGAACCTTAAGAGCTTTAAATCTCCATTTCTCAAAAACTCAATATGGCCTGGCAAGGTGGGTGGTGCGCACCTGTAATCCCAGTGATTTAGGAGGCTGTGTCAGCAATTTAGCAAGGCCCTAAGCAATTTAGTGAGACCCTGTCTCAAACTAAAGTATTAAAAGGACTGGGGATGTAGCTCAGTTGTAAAGCCCCCTAGGTTCAATCTTCAGTACCCAAAACAAAACAAGCAAACAAACAAAACCCACAAAAAAACACAACCCAATAGGATGGATTTTATGTGGACAGATTATACAAAGTTGGCTTTGCCATCACGGTGCTCATTTAAACAAGTGACTGTCCAAGTGAAGTGAAACTGACCCAGGAGAGTACTTACCACCTTTGTCACTTGCAGGAGGAATGTTAGGATGTAATAGCTGGTTGAAAGCTCAGGAAAGATGTGTGACAGAATATATATGGATTAATGGGTAGTTTAGTGTTTACCAACTGACCCATATCTTAGAATCAATGGATAAATAAGTGAATTTAACCATGTTATAATTGTAATGGGTTTGATGACCCCAGAATTAGTTATCTAAAAAATATGTAATTCCACTTTTCAGAACTTTGTTTGGTGTGCTAATTGATTAATAATTCCACGAAAGCACATTTTTACTTTTCGAATAAATGTTAAATTCAGGAAATTTGCATTGATGGGCAAATACATCTGTATTTACTGGACACCTATTATTTATTGCAAGTTACAGAACAGTATGATAATCAAATAGCATTTATACAATATTATATATCTTTATGTCTGTATATGTTTATATACATACAAAGAGGTTTGTATGGAAACAAAGAGGTATACTAAAATGTTATTAATGGTTTTCTCTAAGTGCTGAGACTTTAGTTTTTTCTTCACTTTTTTTCATAGTGTTTGTTTGTTGTTGTTTCACAGTGCTAGGGCTTGAGCCAGGGCCTTGCAAATGCTAAGCACTTTCTTTACTACTGAGCTACACCCCTAGTCCCTTGCTTGAGGATTTGTTTTTTTAATCATCACTATAAAATTATTTTTACTCAGAAAAAGAAAACATTTGAGCTCCTACTGTGTGTCTGAAGTGGTAGGGAGTTGTAAGGGACAGAAAAGAAGGCTGTGGCCTAGCCTCCAGGGTGCCTGCAGTCTTGGGGAGATAGTCAGGGCATGGCAGATGTAGAGTAGGAGTCAGACTGTGTGGTGCAGAGAAGTGCTACAGGAATCAGAAAGAGGAGAGGTCATGTGCAGACTTTCACTATAGAGAGGGGTCTCCAGTTGGACCTTGAAAGACAGGCAGAATTTGCATATGAGGGGAAAGCAGTTATTTAAGACAACTTGAGCACTGAAGTGATGACAATGATAATGGTGTTTGAAAAGGCAAAGAGGTGCTGGGCTTGGTGGCACACACCTGTGATCCAGGAGGCTCAGGAGGCTGAAGCAGGAGGATTGGCAAGTGTGAGGCCAGCAACTTAGCTAGACCCTGTCTCAAAATAAAAACTAAAAGCAATGGAGCTGTAGCTCAGAGATAGAACACTTCTGAGTTCAATCTCCAGTATGAATGAGAGAGAGAAAGAGAGAGGAGGAAACCAACTTTTCTATAATAATAAGCAAATATGATATTTGGCCCAAGAAATTTGCTTTGTTATCATTTATTTCATTGGATCTTTTTATTTTAACATATTGTAAACTGTATTTTACTATACTTGAGAGTATTTTTAAAAGTAGATCCTAGAAACTGCTATTAACATTTCATTATTTTAGTGTATTGGGATGGAAGACTTTAGGACATTTGCTCTATAATCCTGCTCTCTGTCCATGGCTTGTTCTCAAAGTCAGACAGTGGCTTTTTATGGAGTCTCTTACTTCGTGGTTAATATGTTCCTATACATTTTTTTTTTTTTTTTTGCGGTGCTGGGGATTGAACCCAGGGCCTTGTGCTTGCAAGGCAAACACTCTACCAACTGAGCTATATCCCCAGCACCCCCTATACTTTTCTTCTGTTAAAACAATCAAAAAACTGGGCAGGGAAGGGGGCAAAACAAACAAAGTTTATTTATTAAAAAGGCATTAAAACTTTTCAAACAAAGGATTCAGAATTCACTTTCAAAAATTACCTGGTTGCTCTGTGCTTATAATCTCAGCAACTCAGGAGAGTAGAAGGGTTAAAAATTCAAGACCAGCCTCAGCAAGAACTTTGTCTCAAAATAAAAACTAAAAAGACGGATGTAGCGCAGTGGTAGAGCACCCCTGGGTTCAATCCCCAGTACTACACACACACACACACATACACCACACACACACACACACACACACACACACACACACATTGTTTGTAGTATACACCCTATACTGTAGCCATGTTCTTTATACTTATGCATACTAGTCTTTCTGAGAACCACATACTTGAAATTTTAAGTATAATTTTAAGTAAATGTCAATCATAAAGCTTTATTTTTTTGAATTTGTGTATTTATTAAATTTTTTAATGTTGAGAGCACTGTGCTAAATGAAAGGTATTCAAAGAACTCATTCATTCATCTGTTCATTCATTCAACAATAGTTGTTGTTGTGTCCTCTGTGCCATGTGTTATTCTAGGTGCTGGTATTGAAAAGGATAAGGATGATGTAGTTCTATTTGTAAGGGGTTCATAGTCTATTTTGAAAGAAAATGGATTTGTAAATAGTTTCAACCCAATGGTAGAAAGTGTTAGGTCAAATACATATTTTTTTTTTTGTCTTTCTTGTAGAATGCCCAAAAATTATAATGGAGGGAAAAGGATTTAAGGGAAAAGGACAAAGAAAACAAAAGAGGAAATGATAGCAAATGATGGATGTCAACCAAATTTTAGAAGATAGACAGTACGTAGATAAGAAGGAACTGATTTAGCAGAGATAGCTGGCTACTACTTACCAAAAAGGAAAGGTATCCATTTGTGGTCATAGAAGTCTAAAAAAGTTTAAGAATTGGAGGTGTTGGGTGCTATGAAATTGGGCGTATGCAGGAAACTAAAAACAGGAGGGTTTATTGAAAACTTTTTTTTTTTTTTGGTTCTGGGGATTGAATCCAGAGGCACTTTTTTCAACTGAGCCACATTTTCAGCCATTTTTGTTTTTTTATTTTGAGGCAGGGTCTCACTAGGTTGCTTAGGGCCTCACTAAGTTACTGAGGCTGTCCTCAAACTTGTGATCCTCCTGCGTTAACCTCCTGAGTTGCTGGGATTACTGGCATGCATCACTGCACTGAGCATATTGAAAATTTTTATAAGATTTTCTATTCCTTACTTCAACCATCATGGTTACTCCCTTCTTCATCCTAGGAAAAGACTAGAGCAATTAAACTGGAGGAGCTCTCTCCACTCGGGAATACCAGGCACAGAGTAGACTTCCACTCCTGCTCCTTTCACTTGCTTTGCTCTCAGAATGCAAATTTCCTGATAGATGCTCCCCAAACCCCAAGAATGAGTCTGAAACATTTTCTGGGCAAACTGAAGTAGCTGCAGAGACAGTCTCTACAAATCTGACATCAAGGAGTTACACCATGCAATTACCACCCATTTAATCTACAACAAAACTCAATATTAATGTATTCCATCCATTTAGATAACCCCTCTCCAAATATGAACAGGTTCATTCAAGGATCACCAGAAATCTGGGGAAAGTCTCTAATATGATAGCTAGGAGCCAAAACAAGCAGGGGAGGGGAGGGGAGGGGAGAATCCAGGAGAATCAGGAGAGTAGGAGAGTTAAAAATTCAAGAGCAGAAGAAAACTATCATTAATATCCTCAGGGACGAAGAGAGAAGATTTTTGAAATCATTAAATAAGAATTTCCAGGGCTGGGTTTGTGGCTTAGTGGTAGAGCACTTGCCTAGCATGTGTGAGGTACTGGGTTCAATTCTCAGCACCATGTACAAATAAATGAATAAAATAAAGGCCCATTGACATCTAAAATAAATAAATAAATAAAAGAATGTCCCAACTCAGCACAGTGGCACATGCTTATAGTCCCAGCTACTCCAGAGCCTGAGGGAGGTAGTTCTCAAGTCCTGGAGTTTAGGAAGTCTGAGCAACATAACAGGAACCCATCTCAAAAAAAAGGGAAAGAGCCAGGTGCAGTGGCACATGCCTATAATCCTAGCAGCTGGGGAGGCTGAGATAGGAGGATCACAAGTTCAAAGTCAGCTTCAGCAATTTAGTGAGACCCTGTCTCAAAATTTAAAAAAGGCTGAGGATGTGGCTCAGTGATAAAGCATGTCTGAGTACCAAAAAAGGAAAGAAAGTACAAAAAGAATTTTCCAAGAAGGATATTTTTTGGGGGGTAGGTGGATACCAGGGATTAAACTCAGGGACAATTAACCACTGAGCCACATCCCCAGCCCTTTCTTTTTAATTTGGGACACGGTCTTGCTAAGTTGCTTAGGGCCTCACTAAGTTGCTGAGGCTGGCTTTGACCTCAAGATCTTCCTGCCTCAGCCTTCTGAGCTGCTAGGATTACAGGCAAGTGCCACTGCACCAGGCCTCCAAGAAATAATTCTTGGAAATTACAAATTGCAAGAGCAGAAAGAAAGCATTCAATAAACAGGCTTACAAAGACAGAGAAATTACCCAGAAAAGGCAAAGAAAAAGAAAATAGAAAAATTGCAAGAAAATTAGAGAACCAGTACAGAAATGTAATATCTAAAACCCAGAAGTTCTAGAAAGAGTGAATAAAATAGAGGAGCTGGTATGTCATCAGGTCTCTCAACAGCTGTATGAGTAGCAAAAGACAATAGAGTGATGCTCTCAGAATTCTAAGGGAAAAATATTTCCAACATAGACGTCTATACCAAACCAATCACCTGTGAGGTTATTTTTAAGTGAACAAGATTTTATAAATTTTTAACCCTCTCTTGTGAAACTGCTGAAGCGTGTGTTTCATCAAAAAATTAGAATAAATCTAGGAAGATAAAATTATAGGATCTAGAAACAAGGGATCCAACCCAGAGGAGAGGAAGAGAATTATAAGAATGATAATGTTGGGTAGTCCCAGGACAAGTGTATGTGCAGGAGAGCTATAAAGCAACTAACTGGGACAGAAGTCATCAGGAGGAATGTATGCAGGAAGGCTAAAATTGATAGATGATCTCTTGTGGTAGACCACTTCAGGTGGAGGATTAGAGACTGATCCTTGAGTTGAAGAAGTGACCAATACTTAGAAACTCCAAGAAAGATGATATCAAGAAAAACAAAAGTTGTGTAAGAAAGAAAAAGTAATAATAATAAATCTTGTGGCTTGGCTGTGAATATTTATACAGTCAAGAATAAGTAAATACTGAACATTTGTAATCTCAAATCAGTACAATATCTATATTGAAAGCATGGGAGATGGAATGTGTGTGTGGGTATAGACAGAGATAATTTATTCTCTTCAAGTAAGAGTCCAAAGATAATGTCTAAAATTTAAAAAATCATGAGATAGCAACATAAACATTTAAAAATGCAGAATGAAAAGCAGAAGACTCTGTTAAATAGGATTGGTTAAGACGTTCTACAGTAGTTTAGTTTAGGGTGAAATGAGTTTGAGAAGCCAGAGAACCTTTCAAATGAACTTCCAAAACAGGAATTCAAAATTGATAGGTACTGGAAGTAGAAATACAGATGATGTTAAATCACATGAATGAATGAGAGGAGGATAGTGACCCAGCAGCTCAAGAGGCTGAGACAGGAGGATGATAAGTTCAAGGCCAGCCTCAGCAACTGAGCAAGGCCCTGTCTCAAAATAAAAAATAAAAGTAGCTGGGTGTGTGACTTAGTGGTTAAGCATCCCTGGGTTCAATCTAGTACCAAAAAAAGGGAGAAAGGTAAGGAAGGAAAGAAAGAAACATATATACACATATTGTGAAAAAGGGTAAACTTTGGGGAGTGCTTTTATGGTATTTTTAATTAACAAAAATTGTACATATTTCTGGTGTACAGTGTGACAATTTGGTACATGTGTATAATGTGTATTGATCAAATCAGGATAATGGGCATTTCCATCTCTTGAAATATTTATCATTTCTTTGTGTTAAGAAACTTTGAACTCCTCTCTTCTAGTTCTTTATAAAATAATAAACTGTTATAACCTATAGTCATCCTACTGTGTTATAGAACACTAAAACTTATTCCTCTATCTGTAAACTCTAACTGTAGTTTGGTAACTGTTATCTGACCTCTCTGTATCCTCACAGGGAATCCTTTTATTTTTATTTTTTATTTTTTGGAACCAGGGATTGAACTCAGGGACACTCGGCCACTGAGCCACATTCCCAGCCCTATTTTGTATTTTATTTAGAGACAGGGTCTCACTGAGTTGCTCAGGGCCTCACTAAGTTGCTGAGGCTGGCTTTGAACTCTCGATCCTTCTGACTCAGCCTCCCAAGTCGCTTGGATTACAGGCGTGCACCACCACTCCTGGCTTGGAATCCTTTTATTTAAAGGGTACAAAAAGGAAGAAAAATCAGGGAAGAAATGATCAGAATATAGAGAACTAGCATAATGTGACATTGCAGAAGCCAATCGACTAGGACTAGGGTTTCAAGGAAACAATGGGCAACAGCATCAGTCATTGCAGGTGCAAAACAAAGAAAAGGTCCTTGCCTACGTAGTCATTGGGAGGTCACCCATAAATTCCAAGAGAAGAGTTTTGGCTGGGGAATGGAAATAGCATTGAAGGAGTTAGTGAATGGATGGATGGTAAAAAGGGGGAGTAGAGCACACTCTTCTGAGAAATTTGGCTTCAAAAACAAAAGGAGGGCTGGGGATATAATTCAGTAGTGAAGAGCCTGCCTAGCATGCATCAAGCCCTGGGTTTGATCCCCACCAGCACTGGGGGAAAAAAAAGGGGTGGGAAAAGTAACTTTAGTGGATAGTCTATGAAAGATTTTTTTTTTTTAAATTAAGGGACAATTTAGGCATGTGTGGGTAGATGGCAAGGAGTTCATGGAGGTGCAAGATCAAAATGCAAGTGTAATGGGGATAATTGGTGGAGCAAGGTCCCAGAGAGACTGAGGTGTGGACTCGATAACATAGATGGAGAGTTAATCTTAGTTGGAGAAGGGCAAGATTTCTTTGAGAGAAGGAAAAATGAAGATGCAGAGAAATATTTAGATGCAGAGAGGGGCTGGGATTGTAGCTCAGGGGCAGAGAGCTTGCCTAGGCACTGGGTTTGATCCTCAGTACCACATACAAATAAGTAAAATAAAGGTATTGTGTCCATCTACAACTAAAAAAAAATTTTTTTTTAAAGATACATAGAGGAAGGAAATCAAAAGAATTTAAGAAATCAGATGGCTTCAATCTTTCTAATAAAATAAGAGATTATTTGCTGAGAACTGGTAGTTGGAGCATAGGGTTGGTTTGGAAATTTGAGAATGCAAAGTGTCTGGAGCAGCTGCTGTTAGGAATGTGATACAAAGTCAAAAGGAGATGACTGAGAGTTACCAGTAGCTGCGAGCATCCAGTTGAGGTTAGATAGTACAAATTTGTAATAAAGCCAATCAATATGCTTTCTGGACTTCCTTCAAGAAGGCTTTATCTCCAAAAGTTCTATCAATCATTGTCTTGGCTAGGATAGCATTTCCTTGGAGTTCCTTAAGAGACATCCCAGGGTTCAAAAAATGTTTCTGCTCAGGAATACCAGAAAACAGGTTTCCTTGTGAGATACTTCAGTGTGGGTCATTCAGAGGTCTTGTGGGAAGAATCATGGACAAGGAAAAAGAAATATATTTAAGGGTATTAAGAGAAGCAAAGCACTTTGGTATCAAAAGATCTATAGCTGCATGGATATCTAGACACAAATCTGAGAGTGGGAGCATGTTGGAGAACATCTGGATTCAGATAAAAGAAGAGCAAAAAAGAAGTGACATCACTGTGGGATTACACTGCAGGCTGCCTAGCCAGATGGAAAAAATAGATAAAGCATTCCTGATGCAGATCACAAAACTGGCTTGAGTCAGGAGAGCACCGTGATAGGGATTTGAAACATCAAGACATAAGCTCAAAGTTGCACTCAGCCAAAAAACAGCATACTTGATTAATTCCTTTTTCCCCTTGTTTATTTATGTTTTTCTGATCATCAAAGAAACCTTTGCTTATTGTAGAAATGTAGTAGTGCAGAAAAGTGTAATGAAGCAGAATAATCACCCATAAACCAACCACCCACAGCATTCACCATGAAAATACTTGCTACTTATTTCTAGCATTTTCTATGCATTGCTGTTTTGCATAGTAGAAATTATGCTGAATATATATTTGGGTAACCTGCTTTTTAAACATAGAAGCATTTTCTCATGTATCTCATATATATATTTGAAATTATTTTTTAAATTTTAAATCTTTGATTTGACTTCATGTTATGTTCATCTTTCAGATGGAAGAAATTTGAGCTAAACTATCTAGATATAATTATAAAACAATTTCACATTCACTATTTGCTACTAATATTCACATTTTTCTGATGGTACCAATCAATGATTAGATAGGATAAAGAAATAAGAGACATAAACTTTTGAAGAGAGAGGAAATTACATTATTGCAAGTGACATGAGTACTTACCTGGAATGCCCAAGATAATCAAATTAAAATCGGTTATAAACATTAAAATTCAGCAAGGTAGGTTGGCAAAATATACTAAAATCAGTAATTTGTTTAAAAATAATAGACTTCATATATTCAACAAGAGAAAAAGATCTTGTTTTTAATAGCAAGAAGACAAAATGCCTAACAATAAACCTAACAATAGTATGCAAGAACTATCTAAAGAGGACTTTAAAATACTACACACGTCTGCTTAGGAGGCTGAGGCAGAAGGATTGCAAGTTCAAAGCCAGTCTCAGCACAGCAAGAGGCTAAGCAACTCAGTGAGACCCTATCTCTAAATAAAATACAAAAAAAACCCAAAAAAAGCCGGGAGTGGGGCTGGAGATGTGGCTCAGTGGTTGAATGCCCCTGAGTTCAATCCCCAGTACCAAAAAAAAGAAAAACAAACTACAGACATACGTACCCAAAAGAAGACTTGAGCATATGGAAAGGCATATTATGTTCTTCGAAAGAAAGACTTAAAAGCATAAAGCTGTCAGTGATCCTTAATTTAATTTATAAATTAACATAGTCTCAGTAAAAAAAAATACCAAAAGAATATTATTTGGTTTGTTGGTTTATTTTGTTGAGACAAGCTGATTGTAAAGTTTATGCAGGAAAACCAAAATAACCAGAAATATCCTGAGAAAGAAAAGAAATAATGAGGGTATTAACCTACCAGATATTAGAATCTATTATAATAATTCTACTGGTAATTGCTAACACAAAACAGGATGTAATAAGTACTGTTTGAAGCACTTCAGATATAGTGTAGTAATTCATTTAATACTCACAACAGCCCATTCAAATTGCTCCAACTCACATTGCCAGTAAATGGCAGGGTGTAGATTTGAACTTGGGGGGCTACCTCCAGAGCACATGCTGTTCATCACCACACTTTTATTTTCCTTTTGTTGGTGCTGGGAATCAAATCCAGGGACCTCACACTTGCTAGGGAAGTGCTTACCACTGAGCCATAGCCCCGCCCCATCAGTACACTTTGTATCACCAGCACATGAACAGATGGGTAAAAAATTAGTGAACTAGAATCAGAAGCCTAGAATTAACTCAAATATCAAAATGAAATTAGCTGTACTATAGTGCACGCCTGGCTTGGGAGATTGAGGCAGGAAGATCACAAGTTTGAGGCCAACCTCAGCAACTTAGCAAGACCCTGTCTCAAAATAAAAACACAAAGTACTGGGGATGTTGCTCAGTGGTTAAGTGCCCCTGGGTTCTTCTCTGGTACCAAAAAAAAAAAAAAAAAGTGAGAGAAAGAAAGAAAAGAAAATGAAATTAATATAGATTGAGGAAGGCATTTACATCAATGAATGCAACTTGGTAGCCATCTTTGAAAACTTAATTTGGATTCCTTATTCACACCTAACATGAAAATAAATCTCACAGAAGGGAAAGTGTTTCCTAGTATGACAAAAAACCTGGAAGCCATAAAAGAAAAGATTGATAAATTTCACTACATAAAAAGGAAAAAAGTCTGCTTGACAAAAAATCCTATAACAAGAAGATTAACAATAAACAATAAGAAAATATTTACAGCCATGAAGGCTAATTGCTTTACATATAAAAGTCCCCCAAATCCATAATAAAAATAGTAAAAACTCAGTAGAAAATTAGAATTCACAGTAAATCGTTCCTTTGAAATTATTTTAATAAGTTAATTAAGATATAATTCACATACCATACAATTTACTTTTTTTGATGCTGTGGATTGTACCCAGGGCCTCATGCATGCTCAGCATGTGCTCTACCCCTGAGCTGCACGCTCAGCCCCATAATTTACTTACTTAAAGGTATATTTCAGTGGTTTTTAAACTCTGGCCGCAGGGAAAGAACTCCATGCTCATTGTCAGTAACTTTTCCCCTACCTACCAATGCCCAGCTCTAGATAATCACTAATCTTCCTTTTGTCTCTATGGATAATGCCCATTCTGGAAGGTTCATATAGATGGAATCATACAATGTGTGGACTTCTGTGTATGAGTTCCTTTGCTTGTTTTCAAGGTTTTATCTATGTTATCATATAGATCAATATTTTATTCCTTTTCATGGTCAAATAATATTTCATATTATTTTGGGACTTTTTTTGTTTTTTTTAATTTTTAATTTTATTTTAGTTGTAGATGGACACAATACCTTTATTTTTATGTAGTGCTGAGGATAGAACCCAGTGCCTCACACATGCTAGGCAAGCGCTCTACCACTGAGCCACAATCTCAACCCTATTTCATATTATTTGTATGATATTACCACATTTTAGCCATTCATCCATTGATAGACACTGACTTGTTTTCATTTTTTGGTATTATAAATAATGTTGCTATGAACATTTGTGCACAAGTTTTTTTGTTGTTGTTTTGGGGGTTTTTTTGGTACTGGGGATTGAACCCAGGGGCACTCCACCACTGAGCCACATCCCCAGCACTATTTTTTGTATTTTATTTATAGTCAGGGTCTCACTGAGTTGCTTAGGGCCTCGCTAAATTGCTGAGGCTGGCTTTGACCTCTCGATCCTCCTGCCTCAGCCTCCCAAGTGCTGGGATTACAGGGATGCGCCACCGCGCCCGGCTATGCACAAGTTTTGTGTGAACATGTTTGCGTTTTTCTTGTGTATATGCCTATGAGTGCTGGTTCATACATTAGTTCTATGTTTTCCAAGGTGGCTGCTCCATTTTACATTCCCTTCAGCCACGTATGTTCCACCAACACTTGATATTATCTGTCTTTTTAATTATAGCCGTCTTGGTGTGAAATGGAATTTCACTATGCTTTTGATTTGTATTTCCCTGATAACTAATGATATTGAACATCTTTTTTTATGTGCATGTTGGCAATTTATACATCTTTGGAGAAATATTCACCCATATTGTGCTATGTATCAGGACTTTCTTCTCTTTTTTCACTAAAATAGTCCACTTTATGAGTATAGCCGTTGGGTTTTTGTTCATCTGTTAATGGACAGTAGGCAATGTACAGTTTTTGGCTAATAGGAATAAAGCTTCTAGGAATATTTATAAGTCTTTTTTGGACATGTTTTCATTTTCTTTGGTAAAATACCCATGGTGGAATAGCTGCCTAATTGCTTTCCAAAGAAGTTGTAATGTTTTACCTTCCCACCAGCAATGTATGAGAATTCCCTTTATTACACATCTTGGTTAACACTCGATGTCATCAGTCTTTTTTATTTTAGCCATTCTTTGGGCATGAAGTGATATTGTTGGTTTTGTTTGCATTTCCCTGATGACTAATGATGTTGAGCACTTTTTAAATTGTTTATTGGCCATTCGTGTATTCTCCTTTGTGAAGTGTCTCTTGAAATCTTTTGCCCAATTTTTAGTGCTTTTTTTTGTCTTTTGTCTGTAATAGGGGTTCTTTATATATTCTGATATATTCAAATATGTATGTCACAAATATTCCATTTGTGGTTTCTTCATTTCTTAATGATGTCTTTAGCAGAGGTTTTTAAAGCCCATTTCAGAAAGTTTTTTTTTTTTCCCCTCTTTTAGAGTTAGGGTCTTTTGGATTCAATCTAAAAAAAAGTATTCATTTCCCCTATGTTTGTGACTAAACTACCTGTATTTTATTTTATTTTTATTTATTTATTTTTTGGTACTGGGGATTGAACCCAGGGGCACTTGACCACTGAGCCACATCCCCAGCCCTATTTTGTATTTTATTTAGAGACAGGGTCTCACTGAGTTGCTTAGGGCCTTGCTAAATTGCTCAGGCTGTCTTTGAACTTGCAATCCTCCTGCCTCAGCCTCGCAAGTGCTAGGATTACAGGTGTGCGCCACTGTGCCCAGCTTACCTTGTATTTTAATCTAAAAGCATTAGGGCCTTAGCTTTTATATTTAGGTCTATAATTAATGTTGAATTGTTTTCTGTAGGTGGTTTGAAGTTGGGGTCAAGGTTCTTCTCCTCTTCCCTGTTCCCTTCTCCCCCAATTGGATAGCCAGTTGTTTTAGCACATTTTATTTTATTATTTTATTTTATTATTAATATTTTTTTTTCTGGTACTGGGGACTGAACCCAGGGGCACTCCACCACTGAGCCACATCCCCAGCCCTATTTTGTATTTTATTTAGAGACAGGGTCTCACTGAGTTAGACCATTTATTGAAAAGACCCTTTCTTTCTTTTCTTTCTTTTTTAAAAAGACTTTCTTTTCCCTGCTTATTCATTTTGGTTCCTTTGTTTTAAAAAAAAAAATCAATTGATAATATGTGTGCATGTCTGTTCCTGGATTATGGATTCTGTTCTACTGATCTAAGGTGATATGCACCCTTCAAATTTTCCAAGATTATTTTGGTCATTCAAGATTCCTACTATTTCCATATAATGGAAATGAACTTGTTCATTTAGAATGAACTTGTAAGTGGCTGGGGTTTTTTTGCATCTTATAAAAGTTTATTTTTTGCATTTATTAAGGTGATCGTATGGTTTTTCTCCTTTATGCTTAGTCATGATGTGTTATCCTTTTTTACATTGCTGGATTTCTTCTACTAACATTTTGTTAGTGATTTTTGCCTCTGTCTTGCATAAGATATGTTATGCTATCATTTTCTTGTAATGTGATCATCTTGTTTGCCTATCAGAATTCTGCTGGCCTTGTAAAATCAACTTAGAAATGTTTCCTCCTTTTCCAAAAGAGTGTCTGTGAGATTGGTAATATTTCTTTTTTTTATAAAGGTCTCTTTTTCTACAGACTTTTTCTAGAGTTTTAAATTACGTTTAATGTACTTTTCCTAGCTCTCTGCCTTGCAGTTATCACATATATAATTATTTACTTACAATCTCTCTCTCATTAGGCTGTGGGAACATTTATCTGTCTTTGTTCCCCTGTGTTCCCAGCATCTAGCCAAGTGCCTAGTTCAAGTATATATAAATAAATATTTACTGAATTGTATAAATTAAAGGGAAAACATGAGACTAGGAAAACTGAGAATTGTTACAAAATACTAAAGACAATATAAAAAGTCTTCCTTTGTAAAAGTTATACTGGGAGCAAAAAGAACAATGAGGCCCAGGTGGGTGGTATAATATTAAGGAATGAAAGAAAATAGAGCATTCACCTTTGTTTTGGTTTAGTCTCCTCTGTCAAAGAGAATGCTCTTTGGATTGGAAAAGATAAAATAAACACTGGTTCCAGGGAATGAAATCAAACATAGCTGAGATTGTAAGAGATCACCTAACCGTTTTGAGTGAGCCCACGTTCCTTGACTTGGTTTACATTCCAAGGTTCTGAGGAGGAGTGGACGAGTGGCTGAGCCATTGCTGGCAGGCTTCAAGAAGTGAGCACAGGGCGGGGAAATGGGGGGCAGGTAGGAGTGGAGAGAAGTTTCAGAAGATTGGAGTCAAGGCGCTAGTGTTCACAAGGTCATTTCCACACACTGAAGGCTGATGATGTTGACATTTATCTTAGTGATAATCTTCTACTGTTTATTAGCAGGAATAAATATAAAATATGAGTTTGTCAGAATTTATAGAAGAGGAGGAGAAAGGAAGAAAGGAGAGGAAAGAGAAAAAGAGCCCAGGGTTGGTGGGTAAAGAAGATCCCATTTCAATCCCAGCCCCTTTCACTTCTACTAAAATGACATGGGTCAGGTAGTTCTGAGGATTTTTAAAAATTTCTTTGTGTGAGTGTGTGGTGGGGGGTTCTAAGGGATTGAACCCAGCACTTTACCAATGAGCCACATCCCCAGCCGCTATTATTATCATGTTTTTAAATTTTGAGACAAGGTCTCACTAAGTTGCTTAAGGCCTTGCTAAATTGCTGAGGCTGGCCTCAAACTTGTGATCCTCCTACCTCAGCCTCCCAGGTGGCTGAGATTACAGGCATGTGCCACTGTGCCCAGCTCAGTCCTGAGGATTAAATCAAATAATGTGTATAAGGCTCTTATTTATCAAAATCAGTAACAACTCTGAAGGCCATGATGATAAATGATGGTAGTGAGAGTAATACTGAAGGAGGAGGAAGAGTAGAAGTGTAAATTTGTTCCTTTTTGGAAGAGGTAATTGGACTGTTATATTGGGAGCAATCTGTATCTAGTGTAGCTATATTTAGTATATTTGTTGAGTTTGATGGGATTTCAACAAGACTTCTACAGTGTTTTCATGTATCCTTGTGAAAAAGCAGGAGGCATGGAGGCTGGTAGAACAGTTTTACCCCAGGTGTACATGGGGCTTGTACAGCCTGTCCTGAGTTACGGAATCATGGCACCTTCCCCGTCACCCCTCCTTATCTCTTTTGAGAAAGTACATTCTCTTACTCTCCTTCATAACCCTGTGTCATTACCATGTTAAAACTGACAATTTTATAACATCACTTAAATCCAGTACAAATTACACTTTCCCCAGTTATTCCCAAATATTTTTAATAGCTGTTCATTTTCTGACCCAGGATCCAATCAAGGTTTATACATTGTACTTGGTAATGTCTCTTTATTTTTTTAAAATCTGGAACAGACCCCCTACTAATTTTATGCTTCGTGACTCTGGTTTCTTTAACTTATGTTTTGCCTGACCCTCCTGAACTAATGTGTAAACTTCACAGGGGAAGGGATTTGGATCTTCTTTGTTTCTTTTTAGCATCAAGAATGGAGCCTGAAAGTTAGTAGGACTTAGTAAATATTTGTTGAAAAAGTAAATGAGCCAATGACCAATACACGTATAACGAGTGCCATGAAAGGTGATTTAGAAGATGCCAGAGGTGCTGAGGATCTAATCTGTTGTTGTGTGTAACTTTGACCTCTGTTTTACAGTTACATGTGTTCCATGTTTGAATAAAAGGTTCATTTTAAACAATCAAATGGGAAAATATAAATGTAATAAATGTAAATAAAAATTGAGTTTGGTGAGTTGGGGTGAAAAGCTCAGGGGTAGAGGCTTGCCTAGCATGTGTGAGGCCCTGGGATCCATCCCCAGTACTGAAAAGGGGCGGGGGTAGAAAATGAGTTAGAGAATATCCAACTTAAAAAGTTGGTCAAGAAAAAGAAGCATGAGAGCCTGCACCAGAACAGCACACCCACGAGAGACTGAGTGTTGGGCAACAGGTGATGTGACCAGCAAGAGTCAAATTAACTTCATGGGATATGAGAATGGAGGCCATACTGAAGGAAGGTGATTTCTGTTTATTCATTCTTTTATTCAACAAATACTTATTGAGTACCTGCCATATGCCAGTTGGTAGTGTTGGATACATAGAATTGAACTAAACAAAGTCTCTGAGTGCACGGAGCTTACCATACAATGATGTTCAAACAACACCCACAATAGGAGTTTAGTTGTGGGCGCTCTGCTTTCACAGGGAGGCAACATAGTGTTATGGTAGCGACAGTAGTTTTAGAGACTTAAACATAGGCTTGAATCCCAGCTGTATACTTTTGCATTCCTGGGGATTGAACACAGAGCTTCATGCTTGTTTAGTAAGTGCTCTATCACTGAGCTACAACCCCAAGCATTGTTTTGTTTTATATTGTTTTTTGAGACAGGGTGTCTCTAAGGTGCCTAGGCTGATCCTCCTGCCTCAGCCTCCCTGGTAGCTGAGATTACTGGCATGAAGCACTACACGTGACCCAGCTGTATACTTTTTTGTCTGAGTGGTGTTGGATAAATTTCTTAACCTCTTAGAGCCTGAGTTTTCTCCTGAGTAAAGTTAAGGCAAATATCAGTATGGCTTCCTAGCCCGGAAAGGGACTCAAATGATAATGTGTGATAATTGCCTCCCATGGCACCTGACACTCACTAGAGTCTTGGTAAATGTTAATTATTATTCATCATTATTAACATTGACTAACTGAAGCATGAACCAAATGGTAAAGAATATTTAAAGAACCCAGGAGCCTTAAACCCAAAGGTGAAAGAAAAATAAGAAATGTGACTACTGATTTCAAGTATTTGATGATATAACATGTGACTGGGGCCTGCTTATTCTGTGTGGTTCCAGAAAATAGAATTAGATCCAGTGGGTAGAAGACAGCTTTCACAATGCAGAAAATTTACTTAACATTAGAATTGTCCACAAATTGAAAGAGCTGCTTGGGAGGCAGTGATTTTTCTGTCCTTAGAAGTAATAGAGCAGGGGCTGGGGTTGTGGCTCAGTGGTAGAGGGCTCACCTGGCATGTGTGAGGCACTGGGTTTGATCTTCAGCACAACATAAAAATAAATAAATAAAATACAGTGTGTCCATGTACAATTTTTTAAAAAAAGGGCTGGAGATGTAGCTCAGTGGTGAATTGACCTTGGGTTAAATCCTTAGTATTTCCTCCACTCCCAAATTGCTTCTTGGCTGAGATTGGTGGCTCACACCTGTAATTCCAGCAACTTAGGAAACTGAGGCAGGAGGATCACAAGTTTGAGGCTACCCTGGCAACTTAGCAAGACCCCATCTCGAAATAAAAACTAAAAAGGACTAGGGATGTAGCTCAGTGATAGAACATCTCTGGGTTCAATCCCAGTACCACACACCAAAAAAGAATTATTTCTAGTTAACTCATCTCTCTAATTAGAGAAATATCTAAGGATAAATGTCCAAGCAGTGACATGACCAAGACAAAGTTACATTAGTTGTTGCATCTTTTTCCCAAACTTTCTTATGATTTGTTTAGTTCAGCCTGAAGAGCTCTTGTGACACTTAAAGATCACTGAGGGGAAGAAAAGGGACTGAGCTGGGCCAGTGTTTCAAAGGACACGAGGGTTGAGTCTCGTTTCAATTGCTCGTATTAGAGAGGATTTCATCTGTGAACTTTGTTCTCTTGTCCAACTCCAGTTTCTACAGGTTTTCTTTTTGCTTTGCTTTGCTTTGCAGTCTAAAGGAAAAACACAAATGTGATTATTAGAAATACTAGAGCAGTAAATTGTTTGAGAGACTTGAAACACCCTTTTTTCTTTCCCTTCAAAGCCTTAAATGATACTTGCTTCACTGAAGCTTAATGATCATTAAAAGCAGTCCTGCCTCTGATGATGTAATATATGTTTTGACTTCCAATTGAAAGAAAATCTGTTCCAAAGTAGTCTTTGAGTCATGCAGAAGTTTTTCTTTTCTAATTTTAATGTTCTTGGGTATTACAGCACCTTCACTACCTGCTGTATACAAAATTCCCATATCTTCTTTGTACCAAAAATGAAGCCTGATATCTCCACTAACATGTACAGATTCCTAGCCCTTTTCAAATATGTTGTTATTTGCTTATTTTCTTTATTGTGGAGTAGTGTCCTGGAGAGACAGAAATAACACAGAAGAGCAGTATTTTTATGGATGATAGTAACATTGCAGACCAGAGGTTTTTGCATCTCTGTGGCTTCCATTTAGAAAAACTAGCCGGGCAGAGGCCAACTGTTTTCAATTTTTACTTAAGTAAAAAACTACCTAACAACTAAGGATACCCTGTTTTCTGTTAACTTACAGAGAGATACATAAAATGAACCAACTAACAAGAAATCAACTAGCCAGTCTAGGAGGTGGCCAGAGAATCCATAACTTTAATAAGCATCCCGAGTGATTCCGAGGCACAGGCAAATTTGGGGAACTGTCTAGGATACATTATTTTGCAAAGAAAATTTTTTTTTAATATTTTTTTAGATGTTGATAGACCTTTATTTTATTCATTTATTTATACATGGTGCTGAGAATTGAACCCAGTACCTCACACATGCTAGGCAAGTGCTCTGCCACTGAGCCACAATTCCAGCCCATGTAAAGAAATTTTTTAAAAATCTGTTTTGTTGTAAAATATATGTAACAAAAAAATTGCCATTTTTAAGTGGAATCACGTACATTCACAATAGTGTGCAACCTTTACCATCAATTTCCAAAACCTTTTCATCATCCCAAACTAAAACTCTGTACCCATTAATAGGAATTCCTCTTCCCAGGCAGAAGTTACCAATTAGTTTCTTATCTACTTTTTTTTTTTTTTGCAAGGGGTTCTGTTTTTTTCTATTCTACTTTTTGGTTCTGTAAACTTACCTGTTCTAGGTACCTATTACAAGTGAATACATAATTGATTTTTAACAAAAGTTTATATTCTTGCCTATAGGCATGTGTCTAGGTGAAGGGAAGCAAGAATTAATTGGGTGCCTTAACAGGACAAGTCAAGGTCATGTTCCTATTTACTGGATTTATCTTAAGTAATAGAAAACTTTATTTATAAACTTTGGTTTCATGGGGCTGGAGTCATGGCTCAGTGGTAGAGCATTTGCCTGGCACATGTGAGGCACTGGCTTCGATCCTCAACACCACATAAAAATAAATAAAATAGATGCCGGGCGTGGTGGTGCACGCCTGTAATCCCAGCACTTGGGAGGCTGAGGCAGGAGGATTTCGAGTTCAAAGCCAGCCTCAGCAACTTAGCGAGGCCCTAAGCAACTCAGTGAGACCCTGTCTCTAAATAAAATACAAAATAGGGCTGGGGTTGTGGCTCAGTGGTTGAGTGCCCCTGGATTCAATCCCCAGTAGCAAAAAAAGTAAATAAATAAATAAATAAATAAAATAAAGGTATGGTGTCTAGCTACAACTAAAAATATGTATATATATTAAAAAAAAACTTTAGTTTCATGGAATCATAGAGACTCCTTTATCCTAATTATTTTTACCTTGATCTGTGTGTTCATTTATAGAATCTATTCACTCAAAATGGTTACTGACATTTAGTAGACATTGTCTTACTTTCTCATAAAATTTAATAAGCATGTTTTTGAAGACTGCTTTTCAATTTTATCATTCTAAACTATTTCTGCAATAATAAGGCCTAAAAGAAAAAGAATTACTATCAAAATGGTTAAAAGTTTAAAAGCAGAGGAATTACCACTTTTTAGTTTCTTTTTATAGAAAGTATCTACTTCTGAACTGAGTATAGTGGCACACACCTGTAATTGCTGTGACTCAGGAGGTTTAGGCAAGAAGATCACAAGTGCAACGTGGCCCAGTCAACTTAGACCCTGTCTCAAAATAAAATCAGAGCCTGGAGATGTAGCTTAGTGGTAGAGCAGTAATTCAGTGTGCATGAGGCCAACAACACACACATACACATACACACACACACACACATACACACACACACAGCATGTACTTCAAGCCCCAAATTTGAAATGTGAAATCATCTGTCCACAAGATTTAGTACTCAGCTGTATCCCTCTTAACTTCTTTCGTATGTCCTAATGTGGCAAGTAGCTTCTTCAGGGCCTCATCTACTACCCGGGGAGAAAGTCTCTATCCTGTCTAGAGCAGGCCTTCAGATACCAGTGGCACAGGTACCTGCCACTTGACGTATACAGCAAAGGAAGTAACTATTTTATTTTAAACAATATTCCTTAGACTTTGTAGAAGAGTTTAACTCTTCTATTGGTGACATGCTCACTACCTTCCCTGCCTGATTGTGTAAGTCTGATCCATCACTAGCATCAGTTGGCAACACCTAATTATGTTTGTACAAAACTATGGAATAAAGCATTATCTGTCACTCACTTAAACCTCTAATTGTAAGTTGTTTTCTATATCTTTGTCCTTGAGGTTGGACCACAATATTGTGATAAACCATTGTACTGATAGATCTTCCTTCCCATTCCTTTTCTCTGTTAAAATAAATGTATTCAGGTTTCTAACTCTCAAATCTCTAAAGGCTGTTCTAATAACCTAGGTCTATCCCTGTTTGAACTGGACTCTGGATTCTATAACCCAGTGTGGCACAGATCTACTTTGTAACTTTGAACAATATTATTACATATTAGCTTTCTATACAATTGTTCATTGAGCATAAACTTCAGATAGTAATGCCACCTGTACCAAAAAGGATTAGTGACTCAGTGGGTCTGTTTCCATACTCATATCTGAAAGGGAAAATGCATTCCTATTCTTCCTTCTGAATTTTCCCCTTGGTCCCTTGCCCAAATGAAGAAGTGCAGCATCCATGGCTACCAAAGGACCGCTGCCATGTGTCTTTGAAGGAGCAGAACAAAGCCTCTTCCAGTGTATTCAGCACCTTGGAAACTCCTAGGGGCCCTCAGTCACATTCTCCTTGGTAAGTCCTTTTCCTAATCTTGTATTCAGGTGTACATCAATATGCAGAAGAAACATTCTTCCTTTAACAAGGTGACTTTTCCTTCCAAAGCTATGAGGAAGTTGGGGAAGGGGAATTGGGAATGGGATACTAATACTGCAAATGTTTTGAGCACTGCAGATAAAAAGTTTGATAACTACAGTCTTGTTTTTATTGCCTTATACTGCTTGTTGGAGAAAGTGGGGTTTTTTTTGTTTTTTTTGTTTGTTTGTTTGTTTGTTTGTTTTGCCACCTGCCAATGAAAAAGATTTGCCTTTTCCTGACTAGTTCTATTGGTAGAACAAGGTAGTCAAATGCTACTGAAATTGACAAATCAGTGTTGGAGTATGGTAATACATTTCTCCTCACTGCTCTTTCCAACTCATTGACAGTTGCTGCAAACACTATGAATGGGTTTTGGATGAGGCTCTCTTTTTCTCCTTATCTATTTCAACTTATATTTTCAGTTTAGTTTGCTCTGATGCCCAAAAATTTTTGTTTTATTTTGTTTTGTTTGTTTTGGTACTGGGGATTGAACCCAGGGGCCCTTTACCAGTGAGCCACATCCCCAAGCCCTTTTTTATTTTTTATTTTGAGACAGGGTCTCACTAAGTTGCTTAGTTGCTGAGGCTGGCTTTGAACTCACAATCCTCCTGCCTCAGCCTCCCAAGCCACTGGGACTCCATGGCTGTGCCACAACACCCAGCTTAGTCTTTTTCCTTTTTTGGTGGTAGTAGGGAATGAACCCAGGACCTTGCACATGCTGGGCAAGTGCTATACCACTGACCTACATTCCTACATTCCCAGCCCTTTTAATTTTATTTTGAGACAGGATCTTGCTCATTTGCCTAGACTGGCCTTGAACTTATGACCCTCCTGTCTCAGCCTTCTAAGTCTCTGGGATTATAGGTTTGTGTTACCATGCCCAACTGGTATCCACAACTTTAAAGAATTTGCCTCTTCCCATTCATTCTTATTTTATAGCATCCGTAGGATTTTTTTTTTTCATTTAAAATACCTCTTCCATAACATGAATCACCTTTAAGATTTTCATACCTTGTATCTCCTAGTTTTTATTTTTAGTATAAAATGGTTGTAATTTCATTTTCCTTAAGACAGGCTGTGAAGATTTTATTTTCTTGGCCCTACCTCAAATTTATTCACTGTTTACAGTGAGAGAAATCACTGGCATAGCATTTCTGTGTCAGAAGTGAATCAAGTTAAGTATATCACTTTGATATTTTCTTAATGTGTCTTTAGATTGATCTAGGCTGTATATTTTGACTTTGGGCATTCTGAATTAAAGTTGATGCCTTTAACCCATCACCAGCTTATCTGCATGTCTTCAAACAAAGAGGAAATGAACTTCTATTGTAGTGTGAAGGACTTATATCCCACATGAGAGCAAATTTATTAGAGTTGAGATTGTTTAATGCTGGGTTCCTAAGCAATCTTGCAGAGTCCCCTTCCCCTTAAGTTCTTTGTTTTCATTTTTAATAGAATGCATACTCATTATGAGGAATGGATTAGGTACAGATCTACTTGAAGGTATGAGATGACAAGTTATCTCTTGAAGTCATTCTTTAGAACAAGTAAATTGTATTTTATTCTGAGAGAAGTTTAACACTGATTTAATTGGAGGAAATAAAAGAGCCTGAGGCAGTTTACAGAAGAAGTCCGTTTACATAGATTTTTTATTTGGCTTGCCAACCTCTAATTCCCACTCACTAACAATGAGTTCTAAGATGTGGTCAGTTTCCATGACTGCTAAATAAAATATGAATTTCTCATGTTCCTTGAAGACTATTTGTGGGTCTTGACTCAGGTCTTTACATTTTCTGAGGAACACATTCTAGTTTAATGTTTCTCATCTGAATATGCAATAATGGTGATATTTATCTTGGGAAAGGAAAAAAAACTTGCATTCCTCCCTATTCATGATTCTACACTATAATTTAAGCTGTTTGTTTGTGAAACAGTAAACTTTGGAACAATAGCCTGAGTTCTCTTTGTCTCTACCCATCTATCCATTTATTAAACATTTTGCTTAGCACCTTCTTTACTTTTCTCCTGTCAGAGGGAGAGAGATGGTATTGCAGAGGTAGAGAAACCTTTATAAACTCTTCTCTAGCAGAGTACCGTCATACTAGATTAAAGTCAGAGAATAGAAGACATAAGGTCTAGAAATCCTCAGTGACCTTGTATGGCAGATAAGATGTTTGTATGAAGAAACATCAGTCCCTGAGACCTAAATTAAGTCACCTAATCTCTAATGCCATTATTTCTCAGCTCGGAGGAGGGGAATAACAATACCAATCACTATCTTCCCCTGGAGTTTGGGAGAAATTTAATGAAATAATGAACTCAGTTCTACTTAATTCTACTCTTACAAGGGAACATATTGTTGACTTTAAGGAAAATGAACTATTTGGAGGTCCCCAAGGGGCCTGAAAATCTATTACCTCTTCCAGCACTAAAATAGGACTATTGTAAAAAGCTAACCCACTGCCAAAAAGTAAGCCATTTATTCTGTGGATACATCAGGTCATGTGTGGAAAAAGGATTTTGATCTCTTCCTTAGAGGAACTATCATTGACTAGATAGGCACAAAGATATCTTTTTCTTTCTTTCTTTCTTTCTTTCTTTCTTTCTTTCTTTCTTTCTTTCTTTCTTTCTTTCTTTCTTTCTTTCTTAAAAAGAAATTAGAACAGAAGGGTAATTGTGTTTGATGGTTCACATTGGGAGAATATTAGGTTCAATCCTGGAACACATTAAATCAAATGATATACTTTTTTTTAAAAGCCTCTAGAACAGCTGGGTGTAATGGTGAATGCCTGTAATCCCAGCAATTCGGGAGACTGAGGCAGAAGGATCACAAGTTCAAGGCCAGCCTCAGCAACTTAGTGAGACCCTGTCTCGAAATAAAAAAGCAAAAAGGTCTGGGGGTGTAGTTCAGTAGTAAATGCCCCTGGGTTCAAGCCTCAGTACAAAAAAAACACTTCTAGAATATGCATTCTCAATGGAGGCAATATTGCTTCCAAAGGGGCAGAAATTATTCTTTTGGGAGGCAAAACAATATTTGTGTGTGTGTGTGTGTGTGTGTGTGCGTGCGCACGCGCACATGCGTGCACGCACATAATGATCTGTGACTCCTAGTACAAAAAAATAGTTTTAAGTTATGTAATATGGCCAAAGGTATTAAAATTTCACGGTGGGGGGAGGCAGCTAGGAAAAAATGTCTGAAAAGACTGGGAGGTGGTGATAGTGGGGGGAAAAAAAAGGAAAGAAAAGGTTGAGAAATTGCCATAGTTTATAACAAGCATGTAGATGTCAGTTCCTTTTTCATACATGTTTGTCCCTAAACATAGGCAAGCTGCAGATTGTCAGGTCTAATACAGATTGCTATTGGTTATTCCTTCGTTGAGGAACTGAGTTCGTAGAAAACTTGAAAGAAAATGAAATTCGTACCCTAAGGGGTAATGATTTCAGACAAACAAATATAAAATCTGCCTGTTGGAACCAAAACTTTGTACTTAAATAAAATGTGGTTAAATCTTTAAGGTAAGAGATTTCTTTTTTCTCCTGGCTCTAAGAAAAAAAAAGTGCTCTGCCTTACAGAAAGACACATCAATGGGGCTGAGGTTGTGGCTCAGTGGTAGCGCACTTGCCTTGCATGTGTGAGGCCCTGGGTTCGATTCTCAGCACCACATAAATAAATAAAGGCATTGTCTCCATCTATAACTAAAAATATTAAAAAAAAAAAAGGCACATCAAGAGTAGGACGATCTTCAAAGAACTTCACAGAAGAAGCCAGATTGAGAGAACAAAGAAGGTGTGGTCCCCAAAGGCAGGCAGGAATAATTGTCTAAGTAGTAATGTTAAGTATGAAACTTCAGTGAAAATTGGTGGGAACTGACATTTAAGAATTTAAAGAAATGTTGAGAGCTGAGGACATAGCTCAGTGGTAGAAGTACTTGCCTAGCACGCGAGTCCTGGGTTCCATCCCTAGGACTGCAAAAGCAAAACAAAAACATGCCTAAATTTTTAGTTGGTTGTTGCTGCCAGTATTTTAAACATTTATATATCAAAGTAGTTTTCCTTCCGTCCCCATCATATGTGTTCTCTTAGACTTAGCAACCTTGACACTCTCGAACAGCGTCTAAAACAGATATTCTCTCCAGTCTCTGGACTTTTCTTTGCAGCTTAGTTATCCTGTGCTTTGACATACATAACTATAATTTGGAGGAAAGAGAAACACTGATGATTTCTTCCCACTTACTCATATCACCATGAGGCTTGGGACAATGAGTATTATTTCTCCAAGCCAAGCATTTGCTAAGCATTGCCACGGGCATTGAACTACCTTACAGAAACACACTTCAGTCCCCTGCCTAGGGAGTTACTTAGAGAGGCCTTCAAGCTCATTGTCACCCGTGGGGCTCGCGCACCTCCACCCCTCTCCCCATTTCCAAAATCTGATACATTGTCCTTTTCATGGTTTCTCAGACCCCTCCCTTCAGCTTCTTTTTGTTACCCACTGGGCAGTGTAACCAGCCTCAGTCACACCATGGCCCCAGCAGCTGGGTTCCTCTCTCTCCCCATTGCATTGCAGACATTCTTTTCACATCATTTTGTCCTCTCTGCTGCATTCCCTCCATTTGGCTTCATTCCCTACTGTGCAAACTTCTGTTTCAAGGGACAGGAGTTTGCCAAGGAGATGCTGGCAGAGAGAGTCCAGTTCCCTCTTTTCTATCTGAAGAGCCCAGTGTCACTTATTAGCATATGAGAAGAATGGTTGTAAATAAACATCAAATGAGGTTAACGAGCTTCAGCTCATCAATATTAATGAAGTCCACCTCTCAGCCTTGAAGTGAGGTACCAGTGGCTCTAATCACAAGAAGTAGTTTCATAAGGCCCCCCATTAAAGGACAGGAAGGGTCAGATTCAGCCTGTTGGAATGTTTGTCATTTCATGACCCTAGGAATGCTGCAGAGAAAGGCCATCTGATATCAGATCTGTGCTTGGGGCCCTCTTTTATTCAGATTACATCTGTTTGTCTCAACAGGTGGAAGCCTAGGGAAGCAAGGATATGTCTGCTAAGCTGGAATCTGGGGTGGGAATATTCCAGGTCAGTACAGTTCCCAAATCAGAAATAAGGTCCCCAGAGTACCAGAATCAATTTCTCACTGCCTTTGATCAGTAATTCCATGGAACCTAAATTTTTGTTTCTAAAACACTGAGGGAAGATCTGGAGACCTTCGAATCCCAACTTGATGAAGAAACTTCCATTTCCTGTAGCTCAGGTGCTAACTACCAGTTAGATTCCTCTATAGAACCAGTTTTGATTCCCATGCCTACATTTAGAGGAGTCAAAGAGTAATAAGTACAGCCATCATTTATTGAGCACTTATTGTGTCCCAGGAACTGTACTTAACAGTTTTCATATGTTATATGTCCCTCACAGTAACCTCATGGGGTTTTTCCACTTTTTAAACGAGGAAACTTAAGAGATTTTTCTGTAAAGTGTCTAAGAATACACATTTAACAAATAGCAGAGGAGGGACTCAGATCTAGAGCTGTTGGACCATAGAGCCCATGCTTAGGCTCCACCCTCCATGTATGCATGCTTTCATACTTCTTCCTGCTTCTTCCTGCACATCCTTCTCCAGTCGAAGAGACTAAAGACAAAGTAGCTCCCTGAAAGTAGACTCAGAAGACTAGAATTAAAATCAAATCACCTTTTTGAAATTATTTTTAGAAAGGAAATTTACATTAAATGTGTTTTTCTAGGTATAAATTTAGGGTCAGAGGAAACATACTTTAAGAGTGTACATGTGCTGGCTGCTGTGGCGTATGCCTGTAAGGCATGTAAGGCATGCTGAGGTCGGAGAATTGCGAGTTCAAAGCCATCCTCAGCACCAGTGAGGCCCGAAGCAAGTCAGTGAGAGCTTGTCTCTAAGTAAAATACAAAATAAGGCTGGGGATGTGGCTCAGGGGTCAAGTGCCCCTGAGTTCAAAACCTGGTACCCACCCCCAAAAGAGTGTATGTGTGCGTGCATGCATGTGTGTGTTGGGTAATTGCAGTGCTGACTTGCATCTTGTCACACTAGTTCCTTTTAAAAGCAGACACCTTGTATGAGGACAGTGACCATGGAACACAGAGAAGCCGCCTGGCTCCCATGGCTGACCTCGGCCTATGATACTAGCGCCAATTACACTGTTCCAACAGTTGAACCCCAGGTTTATTACTAAAAGTTTGTACTCTCCACCTCCTTATCTATGATTTCCTTCAAGGTGGGAAGGAGAACCCAATGCTTCATCAAATGATTGTTATCACAAAAGCTATACCTGATATTTTTAAAGACGAACTCATAGTGAAAGGATCTGAGGGTGAAACAGCCACTTCTCTGTCTTCTACTTTCCTCCTTGAAAACCCAGGACCTTACTTGAATTTTTGCTTCGGCAGAATGCCCAGCCATGTTTCCACAGAATGGCACCCAAAGCCCACCCATGCAGGAGCCCTTCCTGCCACCAAGGTAACCAAGACTAGGAAGCAATTGAAACTAGGCCTTCCTTTCCCAGGCCTGTGGCTGTCAACTTGGCTCAGAAAGAAGCAGACTGATGACTTTGTCTCCTCACCCAGTCACACTACCACACAGTTCTCATTTGAGCCTGGTCACATGGCTGTGCCTTCTTATGGCTAAACAAGGATAGGCTGTTTCCATTCTTTGCACCCTGGATTTGGCCTGGACATCCTGAGATGAAACCATCAGGACCCCCAAACCTTGAAGCTTTTCCAGGGACAAATTGCATGCAGTGGTGGAAGGAGGAGCTGAGCTGAGCAGTGGAACAGCGGATGGTGTGCAGTCGGGATGTTTGCAAGAGCCAAGGGGTTAGTTCATTGCTGCTTTGTATACTCAGGCACACCAGAAAACTCAGATTAATAGGCTGTTTATTCTTCAGCATGTTCCTTGAATCAAAGGCTCTGGATGGTATTATTAAAGAGTGTTTGTGAGAGTGCCCTGGAACACTCCTCCTGGGCTCTGCTCACTGAAGAGGAACCATTGAGGCCTTTCATTTCCTGGGCAGCATCCCTCTCACTCATTGCTCACTCTGGTATAAAGGTCTGCAGAACCTTTGTTAGAAACAGAGTCTTTTGTTCTGTCTTTATGAGGTCCCATTACCTACAGCACCTTGGTCCGTTGCACTCTAATTATTTAATGTTCTTGTCTTGCAGCTACCTGAAATTAATGAATGCAGTCCACTGTCTCAGGGAGTTGTTTTGTTTTTTTTTTGTATGTTGGCTGTCTTTGGCACCAGTTCCCTCTTTAGGCAGTATTGTTCATTTGTAAATGGTTGTTTAAAATGAATATTTCCAGGAGGGGAGGAAACATCCCCCTGAACCCTATTTTATAAAGCAAACGAACATATGAATTTTTTTATTGAAAGATTTCCCTAAAATATAATGAAGTTTCTTCGGACCTTGCAAATAAATTATGTTGAATAATGAGAGAATGTTGAATTACTAATGACTTCCTCCACTCCCACCCCTTGTAGTAGAGATTTATATTGGAGAAGATGGCAAAAAAAATTAGGATGGCAATGGCTTCTCCACAGTCCCTCCTAATGTCCTTTAAGCACCAGCATGCTGGCCTGTGAGCGGTCAATGTTCCTGCTCCCTCTGGCATTTGTACTTTTCCTGTGGCCTGCAAAATATTCTTTCAGGTCTTCTAAAACTTCTCACATGTGCATGCTCCCATACATGAAACACACCCTTCCAGAATATTGCAAAGGTGTTCAGAGGTGACTCATCACTGTAGACAGTGTAGGCACTGAGCACATTGTAGATATGCATGCATACCAAACAAACACAGTATAAGTGATAAGCTATAGGTTTGAATCTGGCACAACCCTTTATTGCCATAGCCAGATGCCAAAAAATGAAATTGGGTCATATATCTGGGATGAGAATCCTAGAAACTATCTGGAATCTTGTAGCCCAAGGTTCCACCAGGGAGGTGCACCTTGGAGCAATGGGAGTCCGAAAGATGCTGTCCCCTTGCTTCCCTCCAAAACCAGCACAGCTGTTTGGATGAAGACTATTTGCCATATATACACCGAGACCAAGATATATACACACAGCCTGGCGTCGCGCCTGATTCCTTCCATGAAGTCCATCTGTTTATCCAGTTCCAAATCCCACAAGGCAGTCACCAAAAAGTAAATAGTGAGAAGGGACAGAGTTTTTTTTCTTTCTTTCTTGATAAACATGTTCCAATGAGCAAAACAGATTTTGCAAACACATTCCATCTAGTAAATCTTACCCTCACAGCTGTGTGAGGAGGGGTTGGAGGAGAGGATGGGGCGTGGGAGGGACTCCGGACTTGATTAGGAGCATTAGAAAGCTCAGTAATCCAGAAGACAATGACACTTCACTTCTATCCACTCCTTGTAGGATGGAAATTTGCTTCTGTCCCTCATTTTCACCCCTCATCCCAAACCTAGGATCTGTGATAGGCTCACCAAAGGTGAAGATCTGGCTGCAGATAACCAGCTTCTGTAGCTGGAAAGCCCACTTACCCAAACTTGGCTGTAAACACAAAGAAACGGGAGGAGGTGGAAATGCTCATTGCCTTGATTCAGTGGAAGCCAATGTGTAAATGACACACTGTATTCATGTATTGAATCATTACACCATTCTCCATGAATATATACAATTATTATGTGTTAAAAAGAAAAAAGAAATTTAAAGCCTTTCTCTTCAGAGGGGACATGTCCTGTACCCTTTTCCTCTCCCAATGACCCTGCTCTCAGCCACTCCAGCTGTAATGAATGGCCCTCAATTCAGACAATGGAGTGTTGCCCCAGAGCACCCCATCCAGTCTGTCTCTGCTTCACATCCTCCTCTTTTGACTAGGAGAATGAGGGACTGAACTCAGATCAAGAACTTGGATTCTGAAGATCGGGGTATAAGCACAAGAAATTGACCTTTTGCCTCAGAGGCGGCTGAGATGTTTGTGTGTGTCTGTTCGATGTCGAATTGGCTCACTGAACCATTCAGGAGTTGTTTTTTAAAAATGTTCTCCTCACTCCTCATTTGCGGGTCAGATGCTTTGGATAATCCGGTGGAATTCTCTCTGCTTCACTGCTGGCCGCTGCCAGACACAGAGTGCTAAATCCTGTCATTCGGTGACTTGAAATGATGATGTGTGAAACAGTGCTGCGATTTGGACGTCCTGCGCTCTGTTCACACAGACCGCTTTGCCAATTAACCATGGCAGTGAAAGGTGGCAGCATGGGGGAAGGGTAGTTTCTACAGCCCTTGCCTTATCTTTACTCTGGGAACAGCGAACCTGCCCCTGTCCCCGCCCTCCCCTCCAGTAATAGGTAAGTCTCTGAATTCGGTTTCATTCAATACTGCTCCTTTCTAAGGCCTCATAGGGCAATTTCTTTAACAGATTGCAACTTGCCAGAGACAGATAGCAGTTGTGTGCAAAATAGGGAAGAAAACACTCGCTGCCTGTTCCCATTTCAGGGTCTCTGCCCTTGCCATCCCTCTTGCTGAATCGTGGTGTTGGCTCCTCTCATCTGGTCAGTTCTCAGCTCCAGTGATACCTTCTCAAACAGGTTGTTGTCCACCATCCCATCTACCCATGATCACTCGGTCACACCACTCTCTTTTACTTAACTCATCACCCTTATCACTTTCTGAAAGTATTTTATTTGCCTACTTATTTTTTGTCTATCTCCCCTGGCTCCACATACACACACGAGAATGTAAGTACCATGAACATGGAGATTTTTGTCTTATCCATGGCTCTTTCCCCAGAACCTAGCACAGTCTCTGGCACACAGCTGACACTGAATAAATAGGTAAGAACTCAGCAATGGGCAGCACAATAGTGCACATTTCAGTGATTTGGGGGGCCAAGGCAGAATTGCAAGTTCAAAGCCAGCCTCAACAATTTAGTGAAAGCACTTAAAATAAAAAATAAAGGGCTGGAGATGTAGCTCAGTGGTAGAGCACCCATGAGTTTAATCCCCAGTACTGCAGAAAGAAAGGGGGAAAAAGCAGTGAAGAACCCAGACAGCAAATATACATGGTTACCATCAGGAAATGGTACAGGCAGAGGGACATATTGTTTGAGGAATGGATCAAATACACATTTTTATATACCGATTTTAATAATGGTGTCAATTACAAATTGAATGTGTTGCATTGGATGGTCACATGCATTCAGTTGCTCTGCATTCCTTCTAACTCACACTAAACTGCTCTCTCTTGAGTAGGTTAAGTCAGGGTCATGGAGACCAAGTGCTACCAACATGCTTGCCAAGCTGGCATAATTAAGGCCACAAAGGTTGTCCACTTCCAAATTTCCACTGGACAGTGCCTGGCTTTGCTTTCCATAGGGCAGGAGCCAGAAGAAACTGGCACAATTTAGAGCAGTTTAAAGCCTGGCCTGAGTATCTCCATCCAGCCTTTATTACAGTCTTGTCTGCCTCCAGCTGCCAAAGAAACCACATTCCTGTGTGCAGGTGGGGGGCCCCTGCAGCACCTTCCATTGTGAAAGCCACAGAGGGCGGATGAGGGGTGCCAGTAGCCTTTGCCTGCCCAGTGTGAGACGGTATGGTCAAGGAAAAACTTCCTTCTAGCCTGGCAGACACAGGGCACTCATCTCCTCTGAAGTTCTTTACCCAAATGAGAAGTATTAGCTTCTCAGAAGTTATTACCTTTGTCTTGTTAGGGCAAGATTGGTGCCTAGAATTGAGAGCGAGATATTAAAGATTAAAGAGCCTCCACTAGGGAAGGGGATAGTTTTGCCTGAATCTCTTAATTTGTTTTTCCCCCATACAAGTGCATTCATGTTGTGGGTTCCCTGGCTTACTCCCCGGCAGTTTGTAGTCATTATTATCATGACTTTGTGGTCTCATTGATATTAGGATGGGTTTCAACAGCTGTAGGGGATGCTTCCACGCTCCACTGCTTTTTCTTGTACATGGCCAACAACTTTCTTTTGGTTTCAGCCTTTAACCAAGCCCACTCCACTCCACACCCATCTCTTGCTCTGTCTTTTATTGATGCTGTGTTGACTTTGCATGCCTCTGTTAGTTCAGTTTTCTGAGCACCTGCGGAGAATTAACCATCTCTCCTTGCTGCTGGGCCTTTGATCTCTTTGATTTCAGTGCTTTGGGAAAAGTTGAAGGACTCTCCAACCCCACCAAAGTACACAAAAGGCACTATAGTCCCTGGAGCCTGGCCTTCTGGACTAGCTCTGCTTAGAGACCAGCAGATATTCAATAAATACAGATGTAGGTACTATTTGTTAAATGTTTACCATGTACCACATACTGTGAATGAGTCTCATTTAACCTTCACTGGTAGGACCAAAAGGACATGTGTGAACTGGCTCCAGTCATTTCTCTGACCTCTCATTCCTTTCTCCCTTATTTTCTTGGCTTCAGCCACACAAGCTTCCAGGCCATTCTTGTCTATGAGGTACACTCCCTTCTTAAGATGTTTGAGTGGCTGTTTTCTCTGCTGGGCTGCTCTTCCTCAGATGTCTGTATTGGTTAGTTCTTAACCTCCTTCAAAGTTTTGCTTAGGTATTAACCTTCTCTATGAAACCTGCCTGGACCACTTGATGTAAAATTGTACCACCACACCACCTCATGCATCCTAGCCAGATTGCTCTGTTCTACTTTTTTCCATTATACTTAACACTAACTTGTTTATTTATTATCTGTCTTCCCCACTGGAAGATAAGCTCTGTCAGGGCAAGGAGCTTGCCTATTTGTTCCCAAATATATCCCAAGCCTAAAAATCAAGATCTGGCATATAGTAGATGTTTCATAACATCTATTGAATTCATGAATTTTGCCCCTTTTAAAATCCTGTGAGAACCAGACACAGTGATACAATACTATAATCCCAGCTACTCAGGAAGCTGAAGCAGGAAGATTGCAAGTTCAAGGCAAACCTGGGCAATTTAATAACAATAAAAAGAGCTGAGTTTGTAGCTCATTAGTAGAGCATTTATCTAGCATGTCTGAGGCCCTGGGTTCAGTTCCCAGTACTACAAAAAATAAATAAAGCTGAGAGGTAATTATTTCTATTCCATTTTAAAGATGAGGAAGCTCAAAGATTCAAGAAACTAACTTGCCCCAGATTATTCATTTTGTAAGTAGTAGACCTGGAATGTGAATCCAGGTTTGACTAACTCCAAAAAATGCGCTTTCAACTACAAGGCCAATCCTGAGTCACATAAACTATCCATTTAAATGCAGATTCTCACATCATGACCCCAAAGATTGTGCTTCTGCTTCTGTAGATCTGGGATACAGATAATCCATGAAGCATACTTTCAGATGCATTGGAATATTGCCTTTAAGGGTTTGGCATCTACGTAGTAAGGCACAGATAAAATCCACTGGACATTTTAGACTTCTTTGTACCAGTCCCCGTGGTATATAAAGGCAAGCGATCAGGGGGTCCCTACCCTCAGAACTTGGTCTAGTAGGACCTTGAAACCCTGCCTTGACTCTGCCAGACTATCTCATTGACAAGCTCCATACTTTCTTGACCTTAATTTCTTCATCAAAAATGGAGAAAATAATCAATCAATTGCTTGAGACCTCGAAAGGCCAGATTTATGATGCTGTGATTCCCAGGCCTTTTTTTAAGTTGTGAAGTCACAAAATAGACTCATTTCCAATGCTGAGAACAATGATGATTTGGTAATGGGGCAAATAGATGACAAGTCAGTCAGTAGTTCAACCATCAGTAAGTAGTGGAATACTTAAAATCACATGCTTTGGATTCAGGCAAACCCATAAGTCAAAGTCTGAATGTGCTGTTTACTAATTATGTAACTTGGCAAATTACTTCACCTCTCTGTGTCTGCAAGTAAAACAAGAATGCTTATCTTATAGGACTGCTGTGAGGGACCAGATAAGATCGTGATGCACAACACTTTGTTTGTTCTTTCTCTCTTTCTGCAGGAAATCCCAGGTGTAAACAAACCCAGGGCCTTGCACATGCCTGGCAAGTGCTCTACCACTGAATTTTATCCCCAGTTCTGATGCCGAGCACTTAGTAAGGTAGCTAAAACCAGATTGCACACATGAGGCAGTATATAAGCAGTGCTAAATAAATGGTTTAGAGTCAATAAATATAGAGAGACTGGAGAATTTTACAGCCTACTGTAAAATTAATTTGGGTACTAAATTTTTCTGTGGTTTTTAATATAATTTACAAATTGAAAATATTTGTAAATTTGAAATCTTTTAAATATACATACAATAAATAGCGTTCCTTGCTTTTTTATATAATTGAATTTATCATCTTTATAATCATAAATTATTTTACTATCCTGGAAGACATTGTTATCCACTGAAGTATACCCTAAATGCATCCAGATTGTATTTTCAACATTTCCCCACTGCCTCTGTTCTGTTTTTTCTTTCTTTTTAATATGGAACACCTCACTAATTTGCATATCATCCTTGCACAGGGGATATGTTAATCTCTGTATCGGTCCAATTTTAGTATATGTGCTGCCAAAGCAAACCCTGCATCTCTGTCCTTTAATTCTACTAATGCCTGATTTCTCACTGCTGTCCTTGCTCCTGTCTTTTGCAGTTCCTTTTCCTCTCCCAGTTTACTTTGTCTGCTCTGCATGGAATATTGGGATACAAGATGGCCACGCCTGTTAAAACTATGAGTGTAATCAGAGTATGTCTCAGAAGCCTGTAAGTTAGCCACATCAGCTTTTGTGTGTGAACTTTGTGACACTCTTTTGCCTAGAGACTTACTGGAATTTAAGTATTTGAGATTGCCTATATTAGTTTTAAATGGACTAGATGTTACTGTCTGCAGTGCAGAAACCCGGGAAAAAAACGTTTTTATTGTTCTCAACTTCATTGGAAGTTAGTCCATTTTGTGACTTCACAACTTAAAAGGGCCTTGGGAATCACAGGCCTTTGCTCTCAGTAAATAATTGATTATTATCTCTATTGTGCAGATGAAGGAACTAAGTCCTGAAGAGGTAGAGCTTGCTCAAGTGAGGTGGGCTAGCAGAGGTCAAGGCAGGATTTCAAGTCTCCTGTGTCTTCCCTTCTGCTCAGTCACACTGTTCCCAAGTAGAAACAATTGTGTTCAGCTGTGGAAAGGAAGGGAAACCATCTATGAATGTGGCTAAAGTTTAAAAAATGGAATCAATGGGGAATATTGTAACTGTCTATTTCTGAGCCCTGACTGGTAGGTGTTTTTCCTCTCACTTCTTTCTTCATTTGAAGGGGTGTGCTGCCTGACTGTATAACCTGTGAGCCTGACTGGTGCTCTGAGGGAGGACCAGTCCTAATAAGATCCAGGAGCATATAAGGCATTATAAAAGATGATCATCGGAGCTGGAGTTGTGGCTCAGTGGTAGTACGTTTTGCATAGCATGCATGGGGCCCTAGGTTCAATCCTAAGCACCACATAAAAATAAAATAAAGGTATTGTGTGAACCTATAACTAAAAAATATTAAAAAAAAAAGATGATCATCAACTTTGAACCCTCTTTTCATTATGGACAAAAGAAAAAATCTAAATGGCATTCAGGTCACTTACAGAGGAAAGACAGAGCGATTGAGAATGACGTACATGGAAATAGGTTTCTAAAGGAAACTGCAGACGATCTTCTCTCCCCACCACCCCTTTTCCCCCTCCTTTTCTTCGTCCCCTCCCCTACTGCTTCTTTCCTTTCTTCCTTTCCTTTTTAAATTTTTTTAATTTTTTTAGTTGTAGGGGAACACAATAACTTTATTTTTATGCAGTGCTGAGGATCGAACCCAGAGCCTCACATATGCTAGGCGAGTGCACTGCCACTAAGCCACAACCCCAGACCCCTTCCTTTCAAGACAGCTTTATTGAATTATTTTTTATATATCATAAATTTCAATGGCTTTTATGAAACAATTTTATTCTTCTGATTTCCAGGAAAGACACATTATCTATAGTTCCCAAACCCACAGTTAAGTACCATTGTTAAAATTTAGGTATATTCCAATTCTTTTTCCTATGCAAATTTATATTCTCTCTCTCAGCAAAGATGGGATCATACTGTATGTAACAATTTTCTGTAAATATCATAAAGTCATCTGTTTTATTTTTGTCTTAGATTAGTTTAATCAGAGTCATTAAATCTTCATTGTGAAAGCTTCCAAAGAAAAATTCTTTACCTGTGGTTGAAAATTCAGAGGATTGCAGGGGCCAGGCAGGTATGTAAGAAGCACAGGTGTCATTCAGTGGTAAACTGGCAAGGGCATCTTCCTCCTAGCTCCAGTTGTTTGTGGCCATGCAGTAATTCTGGTCCAGTATTGCCATGTCTTCTGGTTTTTATTTAAAAAGATCACTGGGGCTGTAGCTCAATGGTGGATCACTTGCCTCACATGTGTGAGGCACTGGGTTCCATCCTCAGCACGACATTTAAAAAAAAAAAAAAAAGGTATGTGTCCATCTAGAACTAAAAATATATATATATATTACAAGAGATCCTGGAAATGTAAATTGTATTGTGGGAAATGTCCTGATTTTTTTGATATTTTGGCCCTGATTTTTAAAAACCAAACAAAACACAGTTCAAGCTGAACAAAACCTATCTATCAGCCATATTCTTTGTCCCAGACAGCAAGTGCTAAGAGCTTCGCAAGCATTATCTCACTCTTCAGAGCAGCGGCATTCTTAAAACAATGATTAAGAACTAGCAATAAATAAAAAATTCACAATTCTTGCCCTCTTAGAGCTTGCACTCTAGTGGAGAGACAGGTAACACAGTTAGCATTGTCTGTATCTTGAATATTCCCAAAGACCCAAGTGTTGAAGACTCGGTCCCCAGACCCTAGTGCTGTTGAGAAGTAATGAAATCTTTAGTGGTAGCGCCAAGTGGAAGGAAGGTAATTCACTGAGGAGTGCCTTCAAAGGGGATATCAGGACTCTGTTTCTTCCCCTCTCTCATTGCTTCCCAGCCACCATGAGATGACCAGTCCTCCTCCCACCATGATAACTGTGCCATCACAGACCCAAAGCAGCAGAGTCAAGTGACATGGACTGATACCTCTGAAACTGTGAGCCAAAATAAACCTCTTTTCTTATTAAATTGATTATCTCAGGTATTTATTATAGTAATGGAAACCTGACTAACACAGTTAAAAATATACAGTGAATTATATGGTAAGTGATATGCAAGAAAATGAGAAAGGAGGAAAAGAGTCTTATTAAACACCATGATTCTTTCCTTATAAGATGGCAATTGATAGACTAGGGTTGTGGCTCAGTGGTAGAGCACTTGCCTGGCATGTGTGAGACACTGGGTTCAATTCTCAGCACCACATATAAATAAATAAAGGCCCATTGACAACTAAAAAATATATATAAAAAAAAAAGATGGCCGTTGAGCAGAGACCTGAAGAAAGTAAGAAGTATGCAGTTATCTAGAGGCAAAGGGGACAGCAGGTACAAAAGACTGAGGCAAGCAAGAGGTGGAGCTCAGGGGCAGAACACTTGGCTAGTATACACAAGGTCTTGGGTTCCATCCCCAGCACCACAAAACAAACCTGAGGCAAGAACAAGTTCAAGAAATAGCAAAGCTGGAATATTCTGGGCAAGGGGTGAAGAGAAGGAGATGCAGCCAAGGCAGTGGCAAGGTCCCCCATTGAGTAGAGTCTGGAAGGGAGCAATTTATAACATTTTACAGATGAAAAATGAGTTCAAAGAAGTTTGCCCAAGCTCACGTCACTGGGAAGTAGTAGAGGCTTCCCCTGCCATCTCCCCCAACACTGGGGATTGAACCCAGGGGTGCTCTACCAGTGAGCTATATCACCTGCCCTGCTAATTTTATTTTGAGCCAGGGCCTCTCTAAATTGCCCAGTCTGGCTTTGAACATGATCTTCCTACCTCCACCTCTTGAATCCCTGGTGGTATGCAGTAAAACATTTTGAATGCAGGTCTGCCTTCATTTCAAATCCCATGATCTTGGCTTGCCCGTGATGCTATACTGGAAGCATTAGTGGGCTTCACAGCATTTCCATTCTTCTAGAAAATTATGTGCTACATGGATTCAAATTATGCCCTTCCTGGTCTTCATGCTGCTGCCTCAACCACAGAGAAGCACAGTAAAAGAATCCTGGAATGTTAGACCCCAAGAACCTGGAGGATTATTGAGATGAAAGGTTTGGTTGTTTAAAAAAATAAATCTTAATGGCCTCCTTCTTCCCCCCGACCCTCCATGGTGGTGGGGATGGAACCCAGGGCCTTGAACATGAAAGGGCCACAAAACTGAGCCACCCCCCCAGTCCTGGTCTTGCACTTTAAAAACACTTTGATGTCTTCTTTCTGCTTATACTTTTGTTTATTTTCTGAAGTTTTAAAATAGTTTATATCTGCACTTGACAAAATTCAAAAGGTCAAAGGTCACACAACCTTGCATCCTTTAAAATATATTTTACTTAGCCTAATCAATCCTGATCATTATATGTGAAGCATGACAGAGGAAGAAACTGAGGCACAAGGAGTTTACCCAGTTGAGAGCCATCCATCAGTGGTGAAACCAGGTCCTGAACCCAGTGAGGAGACCAGACTTTGTGTTTTGGAATATTTGTATATAAAAGAAATTGGGTGATTTCATCCTTTGATGCTGCTGAGCCCTTTTTTATCTTTTTCCTTCTCTTTTTTTGTATGCCTGCCAGTCCCAGTGAAAGATAAGGATCGGGGTCTCAGAAACTTTTGTGTCATATCCCAGTATGAACAATACTACCATTTGGTTCACATTTTTATTAAAATAAGATGAGTGATACACTTTCATTCCAGGCAAAGGATCCTTTACCAGGAAAACCATACTTTGAAAAACAAAGCTGATGATTTTAAGGAGCAGTAACTGCTCACATCAGTTTCCTTTCCCATCCAGTCTCCAAAGCGTTGGACTCATCCCTCTCTACTGCCTCTCCTCTTACCCACACATACACATATAATTATAGACATGGTACATTGCCCATGCCCACAAAAGTCAGGAAACAGCAGGGAAGACAAAGGTGGATTCATCTGAAGAGATGTATGTATTTATCTGTATCCAGCCCTCTTCCTACTTCCTGCTGGTTCTGTTTCTGAAGTCTGTTTTTTGGTGGATAGTTAACCATAAATCCATCATCATTGGTGGAAGTTAGTGGATTCTGACTAGAGAACAGGCTGCACTCTTTATAAACCGCCCACATGCTGGCAGCAGCCCTCCCCTACTCACACACCCGTCGGGAACCAGAGAACTTAGGTGGTTGTCTTTTTATTTTTAGTCTGTCTTGGTTCAACTCACCCTCAGTGAGTAACCGTACTAGCCACTGCTTCTGTTTATGTTTATTTGGAAAAGAAAGAAAATGCATTTTAAGCAAATCAAATGCATAATCTGGCCCATTTCTTGTTTACTCTGCGGCTGTTTCAGACAGTGGAAAACTTAGAGAAATAATAACTTTTATTAGTTTTTGTTTTCTGTGGCTTGCTTTCTTAAGTCCCCATCAGACAATTTTGCTGATAGCATATAAAATTCTGTCCTGTAAATGTGGTCTTAAATTGGAAAGGAAAAGGTAGCTGGAAGTGTGTGTGTGGGGGGGTGTACCTTAAATATACTTTTCTTGCTAATCTGTCTAAGCCTATAAAAATGGCAGATATAGACTTATTATCATGGCTTAAAATATTTATTAATTTTGTTATGCCTTTTCCTTTCTTATAAGCATTAGTATCAGGTCACTTAAAATAGAAAAGGTCTGTCAGTCTGTTTGGGGGCAGCAAGGAAGTTGGGAGACAGACTTCATCTGACCCTGGAGCCAGCCTCCAAGAAAGATGATAGAGATGGAATCACTGGTAGCAGATTTAAATGTTAACAAAAATAATAGCTGAAGCTAACATTTCTGAATTCTAATTGTGGGAGTTCACTATGACTACATATTTTTCATCCATAAAAGAAAGAAAAGCATGGGCTGGGGCTGTAGTTCAGTGGTAGAGCACTTGCCTCACACATGTGAGGCACTGGGTTTGATCCTCAGCACCATATTAAATAAATAAATAAATAAATAAATAAATAAATAAATAAATAGTGTCCATCTACAACTAAAAAAATATTTAGGAAAAAAAAAAAAAAAAGGAAGAAAAGCAGGCCAAGTTCCCCTGGACTTAGGACCAAAAAGAAAAGGACATCAAAGAGTACCAGCCTCAGTTGTAAAAAGAGGCCTTGCCCTGTGCTGAAAAGGCTTGATTTAATTCTGTCACTACTGCTTGGTGATTTTGTCCCTTGCTGAGGCTCATTTTCCTTGTCTATAAAAATGGGAGGTGGGGGCTGCTGGGGATGTAGCTTGCCTCACACAGGGCAAGGCCCTCTGTTCAAACCCTAGCTCTGAAAAAAGAGGTAAGGCTTTGATGCCATTATCCTGTCCTTGCCCCACAAGGTGCTTATGGGAATTAAAAGTGATCATGCATGGGAACATGGTTTGCAAAATTATACAGTCTCTCTACAAATAGGAGCCATTGGGACTATTAAAAGTGGGTGACAGAGGGTTTGGCAGTACATTGGTGTTTAAGGAAAGTGGTGTGCACCTGCCTCAGGCAGGAAGTCTGTTACTCATCAATAGGGAACAAAGGCATGATAAAATAATCATGAGATAAGGAGTAAGATTGGTTCAGCCACCCCCTGGCCTGGTTTGAAGGGAACTTTCATGAACTGTGCCTTTTGTGAGCAGGTGCCATCCCACCTGTTTGCCACAAATGCAGGAGAAGAGTAGCAGAGCAGGTACTATTTATGGACTGCTTCCTTTTCCTGTAATCAAGTACTTTAATTTCTCATCTCTTTTTTTGTAATCAACTCTTTTTCTTGGAGTGGGGGGATACTGGGGATTGAACCCAGGGGTGCTTAACCACTAAGCCACTCCCTAGCCCTTTTTTAAATATTCTATTAGAGACAGGGTCTGACTGAGTTGCTAAGTGCCTCTCTAAGTTGCTAAGGCTGGTTTTGAGCTCACTATCCTCCTGCCTCAGCCTCCCAAGCTGCTGGGATTACAGGCACGTGCCATCGTGCCTGGTTGTAATCAACTCGTAATTTTCTCAAAACTGTTCATGATTAGTATTAGTACTATCATTATTCATACTATTAATAGCATTTATAGCACTGTTATTCACTCTCATTTCTCATTGGCTTGTGCAGTGTCACTTGGCTAGTTAGCTGAAGAACCAGGACTTGGACCTGAGTTGACTGATTCAGGGCTACACTCTAAGCTTTGTGCTAGGTGAGCCCCCGACCAGTTAGGGCACGTGCTTTTTAGACTGCCTTTGGCAGAACTCAAGCCTGGGTGAGGGCTGTTGAAGAGAAAGTTGAGTAAGAAAGGCTTGGTTATAATCTAGGGTATATATTAAGATTCCTTATAAGATTTGCATTTAAAAAATATATCTTGTTTATCCTCATATGCTATAAATTCCTTGTTTTATTGATGAGAAAACAGGCCTAGAAAAATGGTGCCCAGCTGAATGTAACCAGTGCTTGGCAGAACTCAGACCGGTTCTTTTCTTTTTATCATGTGTCTGAGATAGAATAGACTTTTTTTTTCCAGAAACCACATGAAAACTTTCATTCTGGTCATAAAAATGCATGTAAGGAAATTTGAAATACTGCCTCTTTTTCAAAGGCTGAGTGAGGCCCATCTGACACATCACCTCGGGGAGGGCAGGGTTTTCCTCTTACCTTTAGTCACCTCAAGGAAAGACTGGAGTTCCTTCTCTTCTTTATCTCTTGGCTGTGGAACCACTGCTGTTCATGTAAGAGCAAAAGTGGGTCACAGACACTCCACAGCACCTGCCTCCGCCTGGAGGACAGTTGTACTTTGGCCCCAAAGGTCCCTTTGAAAGGGTGCGCCCTGCCATCCTATTTCCAAACAAAAAAAATGCCAACTACCAACTCCTGATGGAACTGCACCAGCCTTTGAGCCATGGTGCAAATGGCTAGGCTTGTTCTACTTCCTTGGTGGGCCGCTGGACCCTTTGGGAGCTTATGATACCAAGATCCTGCTCCACATCTCAGTGTCCAAAACTCCCTCCCATTTCCTCAATAAATGGATAGGAGACTGTGCCCTGCCAGAGTAGCCAACCCCATTACTGCTGGAGAAAGGCTTTCTCCTCTCCTGGCACTGGTGCCTCCTTCCCACAGTGCCGTATGCTGCCCACCCTGCATGTGTGGCCTGTTGTGTTTCATGTCATCAAAGATGTTTCTTGGGCTGGGGTTGTAGCTCAGTGGTAGAGCGCTTGCAGAGCACGTGTGAGGCATGGGTTCAATGCTCAATAACTCATAAAAACAAATAAAACGAAGTTATTGCACCTATCTACTGCTGAAATAAATAAAGATTTGTCAGACAGTGGCTTCTCCCAGAACACCTTGCATTGATCTGCAACTCTCAACAGTCCAGAAGACAGGCAATATTCCATGCATACGATGCAATATGTAGAGGTTTCCTGTCAGAGCAGACCAGCCTATGGACCTGACCCAATTGCCATGATGCATCATATTTGACCCCTAAGGAGTAATTCTCAGATCCTTATTAGAAATTCTTACGTATCTTTAAATTTTTTCTGGTATTAACAGTTCCTGGGGAGTTGGTTTTGTGCATTTTAAAATTTCCATGAAATTGTTACTATGTCTTATCTAGTATTGTGCCTAGAACATGTATACTGGTTGGTTGAACAGAAATAGGCTAAATGCATTTCTCACTTGGTGCTGGGCTTAGTCATAATAAAATATAAAACTAAAGCATCTGGCTTTCTGCCCCTTTTTGAACACACTAAAGATGCTCTGGGGAGATATGAGTTGGCAAAGGATAATGTTAATAATGGTCCCAGTTCTTTACCTGCAGGTGTCATTGGAAGCCTTTGCTTCTCATTCCTTTTGTGGGATCATTTCCCTTTCAGTAAATTAATTGTTATTTCCTTCTATTTATAGTACAAAACAATAGTGCTGCCAAAAAAGATAAAAAATAAGAACACAAACTGCTCTTCTCTTGAGACTTTGCTTGACAGGATCATGGCCCTTAGGACATTAGCAATCTTCCTGTGACTTCCAGTACCAAGTGCTCCATGGGGAATAAAGCTGTCATATCTCCTGCCTCCTTCCTCCCCCTTCTCCCTGCTCTCCCTCACTTCCCTCCCCCTCCTCTGCAGAGTAGCACTGAGAAGTATTTGCTCAGCTGTGGCCTGGTAACAAAGCCTCCATGCCTTGGGAATGGGAAGGGGTGGTGTGGTCATGCCCCGAACTGTCCATGTCCTTCCGAGCATCTCTTGGCAGAGCAACCTGACTGAGGGTGAGTGTCATTTAGAGTGAGCCTTACAACCCCTGCATAAAGGAACATAAAAACAATTGCAACTGAAAATTGGAAAGTCCACTCATGGACTGTGGTTTTCTCTGGGGTCTGTGGTAGTTTCTATTGAAATCTTGCAGCTGACCAACTAGAGGTTGTCGGGTCCTCTGGGTTTCCCATGGCTTGGAAGCATTTCATTATCTCCGGCCCATGTCTAGCACCAGCTCACCCGGCCAACACACAGGCACTCACAAATGAGTTCAGACTAAACCCATTGCATCTCCCACATTTGGAGCTAAAAATCCTTCATTCCGGCCTTGGGGAGCGCTTTCTCCAAGGAAGGGACAGATATGGTGCCAAGTCCTTCCATCCAGCACTCCTCCACTGGTTCTTTGCGACACCTCCCTGACCCTGGCAAAAGCACCATTTCCCAGGAAGAACAGAGGCATCTGAGTATACAACCACATACCGCCACAGTTCTTGTAAATGTTGTGGACACACATGGTGGTCTGCAAAAAGGATGTAGAAATGACTAAGCTGCCCCCACAGGGCTTCAGAGGCAGGAATTTCCACAGCAAGCAGGCAGACCAGATGTAGAAAAGACATCCTCCTTTCCCTACAAATGAGAATGAGTTGGTCCTGACTACGGTGGGCATCAGTAATTTCTGCTTAGATTAATTCTCTCGGCTAAATAACCTCATCTGTCATTCTCTAAGATTAGAGTGGCAATAGCTACCCAAGGAATGTTCTGAGACAGGGCACTTTCTCTTGAAGGCAGTAGTATTTGTGCTAGAGTTGTAGCAGGGGGAAAGTGCATTTCTGTAAAGTGAACCCTAGGCTTCCTGTGGTTTTATAATAAGATTGGTGATACATTCCTATAAAAATAAATATTCAAGCTGATTGAAGTACGCACTTGGTGAGAAGGTGCTAAGAGTCAATAAGCCCACGAGCTGGAGTATACCTGCCTTGGTTTATTGTGTTTGCCGAGAGTTGTCAATAAGACGTTTGCCTTTCTCAGCTCTTTTTAGTTTCTCCTTACACGCGCACCCCCTAAATTTGCAGGGAAAGTAGTCTCCTGTGCCCGGAGATCCCCCATCTCTTTGTTCACACAGTAACCAGAACTTTGTCCTTATGAATTCTGACTTGGTCACTATGTGATGCACTTTTTTATTCATTCCTTCAACTGGCATTTACTGTGATGTGTTCAGGCCAAAGATTCCTGAATTTCAGAATGTCAATTTTTAGTCATTAATTACTAATGACTAAAATAACACTTCCATTTATTGAGCTCTTTGCTAATTTTTCTTAGAAAAGTAGAAAAGTACCTCATGGCCAGGTGCAGTGGCGCACGCCTGTAATCCCAGTGGCTCCGGAGGCTGAGGCAGGAGGATCTCGAGTTCAAAGCCAGCCTCAGCAAGGACAAGGCACTAAACAGCTCAGTGAGACCCTGTCTCTAATAAAATACAAAATAGGGTTGGGGGTGTGGCTCAGTGGCCGAGTGCCCCTGAGTTCAATACTTGGTTCCCAAAAAAAAAGAAAAGTACCTCATATATAAATTACCATTTGATATTTTATAATGATCCCATTGGGTAGGTACTGTGGTTATTCATACTTTTTAGAGGAGGAAACCAAGATTCAGAGAAATGGTATAACTTGTCCAAGTGATGTTGATGGCAAGTAGTGAAACTGGGTTTTGAAACCAGGTCATCTGTGCTCTGCACTAATACTGCTGCCCTGCCCATCCACCCTACCTGTTTGATGTGACCCCCCGGAAGGTATCTGTATATTTAACTTAGATACAGTCTGTCAGTCACTTGGTGTGAACAATCCAATCATCAGAAGTCAAGTCCTCCACACACCAGCTGGATCCCACCTGCCAGGACCTTTGGAACTCAGGACCTTTGGAGCCAAACAGGCTTGGGTCTGAAGCTCAGCCCTCTAACCATCTGTTTTCTTGAGAAAGTAATTAATCTCTCTGAGCCCTAGTTTCTGTCTGAAACAGTAATAGAAAATACAAACAGAGCACATGCAATGGGTCAGACACTGTTCAAAGGACGTCATCTTAATGCAATAGTTCTGTGATGTTTTTGTATGGTCATTTTAGATATGGGGATAGCAAGGCCATGGAATTAATTCACCAAGTAATTTGAAGTCAGTGGCAAAGCTAGGATTTGAACTCAGGCACTCTAACTCTAAAATCTTTGCCACCATGCCACTGTGCTGCCTCTGGAGATAATAGGATCAAGGTGTAAAAACCTCTGGTGAGACTATTCCAAGGTTTAGAAGAAAAGAGTTTAATAGTGGCCACCCACACAAAAAGAGGCACCAATTTGTGGAGAGTGCTGTGATTTTGATCTTATACCAAAGCTTTTGTCTTTGCCTTTGAACTTTGAGGACCTGCTGGCTGAGCTTTCCTAATTGTGGGGGATTCCTTTAGAGAAGGCGTCTGTTGGTACAGACCACATACCTTCCCTGCACCTGCCAGCACTCTGAGGGCTGCAGGTGGGCGGGGACCAGAGGCCAGCACAGCACAGGTGAACACATCCTCCCCCACCGCCCAGCTCCCGCTGCTGCTGGAGCCTCAGCCTTTCCTGTTGATGGTAATTAGAAGCTTTCAGCCTCAATTTCTTAAGTGAAAAATCCCAGTTCACTTGGATTGTCTCCTTGATCCAGTTCACCTGGAGCTATTTAGCTTTTGCAGCTTGTTTGGAGGGGAAAACAAGCTCCTAAGCCTTCACACATTAGGATTGATAAGATCAAGGTGCACAAAGTGCTAGCAGGTAAGCAGCCAGACTGCCTGGGTGTGAATTCCAGTTACACCTCACAGGCATAAGCAATCTGAGTTTATCTGTGAAGTGGAGTAAAAATAATGAAGATTCAATAGGGTAACACACATAAAGACCCAGGAGAACATGGCCTGGCCCATAGTCAATGCTCAAAAAGTTAGCAGGCAGCCAGGCACAGTGGCACACCCCTGTATTCCCAGTGGCTCAAGAGGCTGAGGCAGGAGGAGAGTTCAAAGCCAGCCTCAGCAACTTAGTCAGACCCTAAACAATTCAGACCCTGTCTCTGAATAAAATACAAAAAGGGCTGGAGATGTGGCTCAGTGGCAAAGTGCCCCCTCGTGCAACCCCGTACCCAAAAAAAAAAAAAAAAAAGCAGGCTAGGCACCACGGCACACACCTGTAATCTTAGCTCTTTAGAAGGCTAAGGCAGGAGGATCACAAATTTGAGGCCGGCCTCAGCAACTCGGCAAAGTCCTGTCTCAAAAAAAATAAGGGCTGGAGTCGTAGCTCAGTGGTGTGCATGCAACAAGCCTCCAGTTCAATCCCCAGGAACAAAGCTAGCCGGTAGTATTTTCATTGTTAAGCTGCTCTAGCTGTCAGCCGCCCTTCCTTTCATACCAGGTTGGGATCTTGCTCTGTCTGGGAAGATAGGTCCCCTTCTTGTCCCCCACATTCAAGGCCCTCTCCTAACCAAGTTATTTCATCCTGAGTTTCCATGTCCTTATCTGTGAAATGGGACTGAGGGTAATGAGGTCTGCTTCATAAGGTTGCCACAGAGGTTAAGTGCACTCATTCAAGTGCTGAGCACAGAACTCAAAGACTGCACTCTCATTACTGCTACTCCTGCAGCACAAAAGGCTGCCAGGAAGGGCCTTTGAAATCTTAGAGCACTAAGAGCCACAGAGCCCAACGTACACAGCAGCATTTGGAGTTAACACATGCCTGAGTGTGAGCCTCAGGAGCTGGGATACTGCTGGCCTGCTCATGGCTGAAATGCCGAGCCTGTAACGCGGGAGACGCGTGGGTCACCAAGTGAATGGATATAGGAGAAGAGCCTTCAGAAATGCGTTTGTTCAGGCAACCTGACAGAGGATTTTCAAGGCAGAACACAGGTAGGTGTTTGAGCATTCCCACTCAGCAAGAAATACCCCGCTGCTCTCCTCTCCTCTGTAGTTTTTACCCTCAGGATTTAAAAACAAAACAACTCCCATTGTTTGGTGTTACTAAATTCTAGACAGTCTGCTAAGTATTTTGTAGACAGTTTACTTCACTTGACTTCAATCCTGAAAAGCAAGTATTTTCATTCCCAATTTACAGATGAGAAGCTGAGACTGAGGGAGATGAAGCAGGATTTCATCCTAGCCAGGATTTGGAGCCTAGCCTGTGGGGCGGAAAGGGGACTGACTGCTCCTCTATGCTCATGGCTGTTTCGATTTTAGAATTAGTCGTACTAGTACGCACAGGTGCAGCAGCGGCTCCTGCTCACCACCAGAGTGGCTCTTCCTTGGAGTCACCTGGTCTTGATATCATCTGGCCACTTCTTAAGTAGAATTAGAACTGCGCGTGCTCACTTGCACTCTCACTTAAAAGTTGTTTGTTTACTTGCATTTCATGAATCTCTTTAGAGGAGCCCCACCCTCACTTAATAATTGAGAGAATCAAGTTCCAGAAGTGTTGGGCAGGATGTACTCTGTTCTCAGTATTTTTAAGCATCTTTTGTTGCATCAATGTTGTGGTATGAATCTGAAAGGCTCCTGTGTTGAAGACGTGGTCCCCAATACAGCAATGTTTAGAGGTGGGGCTTTGGGGAAGTGATTGGGTCATGAGGTCTCTGACCTCAACAGTGGATTAATCCCTTGATGAATTCAATAATCTAAATTGATTTTTGGAAGATTGAGGAAACTGTAGGAGGTAGAGCCTAGTTGAAGGAGTGGGTCCTTGGGGTCATACTCATGGGCTCTATCTTGTCCCTTGTCCCTCCCTCTCTCTCTGCTTTGTGACTACCGTGGACTGAGCAGTTTTCCTCTGTCACACCCTTCTGTTGTGACATTTCTGCCTTAGTGTCAGCTAACCATGGACTGAAACTTCTGAAACCAAGAGCCAAAATAAATCTCCTATAAATTGATTTTCTCAGGCATCTGTCACAGTGACAAAAAGCTGACAAGCACAATTAGGTATGAAGTGATTTTTGTAAATGATTTTGCCCTTTGGAAGCGAATATTTGAAGTACATTAGGAAACATCAAGAACCAGACATAGGCAGTGGGACACACCCATAATTCCAGCCACTTGGGAGGCAAGAGGATAAACAGTTCAAGGACAGTCTCAGGATTTTAGCAAGATCCTGTCCCAGAATAAAAAATAAAAAGGGCTGGAGGTATAATTCAGTAGTAAAGCACTCCTGGGTACCATCCCCAGTACCAAAAAAAAAATTTTTTTTTTAAATAAAATCAAAACCAGAAAAAAAAGAAGAAAAAAATCAAGAATCTAAAGGGAACCTATACTCTAAAACTAGGAAGGTAAGCCCAATTCCTAGCACTCTATTAGACGAGGGGATTACCTCTTTTTCTGTCCCTCGCTCATGCATTTTCTCGTTTTCTTTTCACCCTTCTTCTCCCAAGATTATTTTCCAAGTAATTTGGGGAATAAATGTGAATTCCTGTGAAACACTTTGACTCTGCTCTCAAGAGTGGTCTCAGATATTTCCACCAAAGTTTAGCCTAGAAAATCACTAAGGAGTCAAAGATAGACCCTTCTTTTATTTACTCCCTGCCAGAAAGCACTTCCCTCTCCGTAGAGTCCTGAAGTGAGACTAAAGGGGAGCTCATTAGGGTCAGTGGCTTTTCTCCCTTCCCTTCACCTCTCCTGTTCCTCACCCCAAATCCATGAGACTGTGGCTATTACTCCCTCCCTTGAAGAACAAGACCTCCTGCCAGGCTGTGCCCGAGGTCAGGCGAGCAAGGAGAGGAAAGTGTCCCCTCCTCTGTGGCTGAGCTGAAGGCCACAAAAGCCATCTTGATCCTTTGACCTATATTGACGCTGAGTCTGTTCCTTTGGTGTCCCTGACTTTGGCAGTGTGGTTAGTTTAACTCTCTGCCCCCACCTTGAATTGAGCTTTGATGAAAAAGTAGTAGGAACCCAGGCCTCTCCCTGGAGATTTGGGGTTTTTGTCTTGGAAAAGCATCAACCAAACTAGCAGGGGCAGGAGATCTGGATTCCTGTGGCTTGGGCTAACTTAGGTCCAAGGAAACCAAGTGCCTGTGATCATCATCTTCATTCCCCAAATGTAGCCATGCCCTCTGGATTCCCTTCTCACTCATCCTCCCCCAGCTAGGATGGCTTCTGGGTGGATTGCTCTTCCTTGACCATTAGCATGTCCTTCCATATTTGAAAGGCTTTGGTACATGAAAATACATGCAGATTGCTGTTACCTGGCTGACCCAAAATCTTTCAACTTTAGTACACGTCATAACAGAACAACTTTTAAGCACCGTTGCATTTTCTCTCCCTTGAGAGCCTATAAACCTCTCTGAGATTTGCCTCTTTGGCAAATCTGGACCACAGAGCCTCCCGGCTCCTCTCTCCCCGAGCACTGCTTCTGTATATCAGGAATCATTTGGTTGCCTTGATTGTATTTCTTGGACCTGTGTCTTGGCTTCCTATAATAGGATGACCAGATTTGTGTGCAGGCATCCAAAAGAAGGCAGCCTGCTGTGATCCCAGATGACAGAGTAATAAGGTCTGTGGGTTTCTGTGCGATACTCTGCTCCACACATGCAAGACTGTTTGCCTCGGTGCTGCCTCCAGATATTCTGCGGATGATCTTTGGGCATGCAGTGGTGAATGTTCATGCCAAAGAATTTCAACAGATTTAACCAATGACAAATGACTCATTCATCCAAATCTTTATCCATGAGGAAAACCAAACTAGAAAGGCTGAAGAAGGTCCCTCTCTTATTTCTTCTCTTCACCTGACCATTCCTCAAATCAGTGAAGTTACTTTGGTCAATGTGGTTGTAACTGGTGCCTCCACCCAGGACAAGCTTTGTGGAGATACTAATCTTAAAATCTCATCCCAGAGGTGAATGGCTACACACTATAACACTGACTCACCTTAAAAGAACAGCTCTACCAAGACTGGATCTGAAACCCATGAAATGACCAAAGAGCAAGCAGCAACTTGAAATGCAGAAACCTAATGTACTTCTCTCCATTTCCATTCCAGATCTACTGACCATGAGAGAATATCACTGTCTGCTGCAGTTACTGTGTCCAGATTTCCCCCTGGAACTCACTCAGAAAGCAGCCAGGTATGTCTTCTGGGCTCCTGCAGCCCCCTAAGCCCTCTGCACCAGGGCTTCGTAGAGAAACCCGAACCATGTATGAGTGAAAAAAGTCATTAGGGGAGAAATTGGCATTTGGAGAGTGGTCTATTTGGGGTTTGCCCCAAAACATAATACTTTCTGTGTTTCCTGAGGGAAGCCAAATGATCCTTTGTGGTTTCTGTGGGGAGTCTTAGGGTCTGAAGATAGAGTTGGAGGGTGGTGAAATGAAGAAGGAAAAAAATCCAAAAACAAAACACACACACACACACAAAAAACATCCAAGAGGATATTCTGAGAAAAGAGGGGGCAAGAGTTGGCAGTGACTCATAATGAAGAAGGTTGGGGACTAGAAAGACATGAGGTGATAAAACTCCAATTGAGGGAAGGGTGTTATATAAGCTAGAAGGCGGCTTTCCAGATTAGTCCAAAAGCAGAAATAGTTAAGTGTCCTCATTTCTATGTTCGGTTTCACTATCATTCACATGTTTTAACCAAATGAAGTAGTTGGACCATGCCTCAGTTAATGTTTACATATTTAACATTAACTAGAGTTGCAAATGGAAGTATAGTTTAAAAAAAATCTTTTTTTCTGAAAAATGCCCAGTTTCCCTAAATCATATTGAAAGCATTTATCTTCATTGTTCCATTGAAATTCGTTGAACTAATTATCTCACTTAATCCTTTTTTTTTTTTTTTTGGAACTGGGAATTGAACTCAGGGGCAGTGGGTCATTGAGCCACATCCCTAGCCCTATTTTGTATTTATTTAGAGACAGGATCTCACTGAGTTGCTTAGGGCCTCGCTAAGTTGCTGAGGCTGGCTTTGAACTTGCCATCCTCCTGCCTCAGCCTCCCGAGTCGCTGGGATTACAGGCGTGCGCCACCGTGCCCAGCTCCCTTAATCCTTATAAAAACTGTTACTTCCTACTTTTCGAAGAGGAGACTAAGGCTCAAACAGGTAAATAACATTGCCCAAATTTATTGATAGCTTGTAAGTAGCAGAGGCATGAGTTGGACCCAAGTCTGTCTGAATCCAGAGGCTTTGCTCCTGCTCCACGATCCTGCCTCTGTGTCATGACTTCATTTTTGCTTTGTTTGGGCCAAGACCAAAGGTGCATCAGTTGTACCGCACCAAGAATCACCTCACTCCTGAATGGAGCCAGCCATTCAGACTTGGATGATGGGAAGTCCATTGCTATCAGCAGGAGACACCAGCCTCACACTGGGGTAGGATGTTTGCAGTTCACAGCTCATGAACTAACTTTGCTGGTCATGTACAAAACCTGTTTAGTGATCACACATCCAAAATTTTGTAGGTTTTTTTCTCCCTTTATTGTTTAGTACATACTTATCCCAGAGGCAACTGGCCACTGGTAAAAGTTGTGGTTCACATTTATCATTTTAATTTACCTGCAATCCAAAGGAAATTTGGATGTTTTTTGTTAGCTGAGGAGGAAAAAGAAAAGGAAAGGGGAGGGGAAAAAGAGAAAAAGAGAAAGAAAGAAAGAAAGAAAGAGAGAGAGAAAGAAAGAAAAGAAAAGAAAAGAAAAGAAAAGAAAAGAAAAGAAAAGAAA
>JAJEJO010001534.1:379787-402180 GCA_020662805.1 Glaucomys volans
CTCAGGCCTCCAGGCTGATCCCAAATAAAACCTTTAGGTGCCAGGTAGTTTCTAGTCCTTAGTAAGCCCCAGAAGAAGGTCCTTCCACTCCCCTGCCTCCAGAAGAGCAAAAGCAGCAGTGGCGAGTCCAGAGCCTCTCCCCAGGAGCTGGTCTAGAGTTGAACTCTTATTAAGCCTCCCCTTGCTTCCACTGGACAGAGGCCTAAGCCCCAGACCACCAAAAAGGATCCTAGAGCCCACCAAAACCTTACACTTTCATGTTCCCAACTTCAGGAAGGGCTGGACCCAGAATAAGCCACCTAGAGGCAACTCCCTCCCCTCACTCCCAGTGTTGCAGGCCAAGCGAGCAGCAGTTTTTGGGCAGGACTGGAAGGACACTAGCACAGAGGAGGGGGCGTGAGGGGACCAGAATAGGGGCTTAATCCACAGGCAGAGGACAAGGGCTGGTGCTGACCATTCCCCTTGCCCAAGATCCTCCAAATCACCCCACTCACACACCACACACAGAAAGTAACAAATCCTCCCAGCTTCCACAAGGCAGGCATCCCTGGCCTGGGAATCATGGAGTTCTTGCTGCTGTCACCACCAGAGGCCTAAGCAATGGAGCTTGGATCAGTAGGAACCATAGCGATCCTGTGGGAGAGGAGAAGAACAAAGCAAGTCAGAGTTTACACTGCAGCAATTCCCAGCATGAACACTGCCTCCCCAAGTCCACCCACAGTGGGACTGGAGCAGCAAGGGCTGGGTCCCCATGGTAGGAGTACTTGGTGAGAGCTGAGGAGGGGAGCACTGGACACTAATCCAAGGAGAATCTGTGCTGGATCTCACAGCTGGGAGAGTGGTACAGTTGGGAAAAATCACCCGGCACACCTATAATCCCAGTGGCTCAGGAGGCTGAGGCAGGAGGATCACAAGTTCAAAGACAGCCTCAGCAACCGAGCAAGGCTGTAAGCAACCCAGTGAGACCCTGTTTCTAAATAAAATATAAAAAGGGCTGGGGATGTGGCTCAGTGATTAAGCACCCCTGGCTTTAATCCCCAGTACAAAAAAAAAAAAAAAACCAAACCTGGGGAAAATCAACATAAGACACAGCATTGTCTTAGGGAGAGACCCAGCTCTGGAACAGAGCTGAAAGGAAGGAAGCTGTCCCTCCACAAAAGAAAATTCTCTCTTTGAGGCTACCAGTGGATACCCAGAAGCAGTGTCTGAATACATGAAGACAAAGCTCCAGGCTTTACTCTTCAGACCTCTTCCCCAGGTCAGGCAGCCCAGCCTTACCTGCAAAGAATTCATCACACCATTGGCCAACACAGCCATCTTGCCAGCCACAGACTTGACACCCTGCTTAAACTGGGCAATATCAGCTGTAGGAAGCACATTCCCCAGAGACACGCTTCCTGTAAGAGCAAGGAAAGGGGTGATTCAGAGCCCTGCAGGAAGCCATTCCCAGCCAATAGGGCCCTCCCAGTCGCACTCACAAGCCTTACTTGGTGCCTACCATGCTACTGGGGTCCTACCTGCTCCATGAGCTCCATCCATGTCCCCAAAGAGGTCTGAAGAGCTGATTGCGTTGCTGCCTGAGAGCTGCTGTAGCCGAGACCTGGCTTCATACTAAGATGAGGAAAAGGCAAGGTCTGGGAATCTTTTGGCCAATGACACAGGGACTCATATAGCATGAGCCCTTCTGGTACTAAAGCCCAAAGCAGAGGTAGGGAGAAAGCTCTTGCTTCTATGTGCTGCTGCCAGCCTTAGGGTAGACAACTCCACTTACCTCAGCATCCACCTCCCGCCCAAAGAACATGTCAGAGGAGATGGCTTTGGCTCCAGCAAACTTCTGACGGGCTTCACTGGACTCAAGGCCTGAGTTCCGGCTCTCTACTTCCCTCCGGTTTGTGGCTCTGAGGGGTAAATGTGGAACATCTCTGACCTTTCTCTTGGGAGAAGCAGAGTACAAAGGCCAAAAAAGCACCAATGGCCTTCTGGTCGTGGCTCACCATGCCCTATTCTGTCTGTGGTTCCAGGACTCTGGGACCATGCCCCCGGTAGACAGCCTCTAAAGGGATACCAGGAGGCCCCTTCTCTTCTCACACTGAAACTGAGTCACTGAGAGCCTGAGTTATCTACATTACACAGGGTAGAAATATGGTTTGGAAGGGTCTAGGGTTCTGCCCCACTGTGGCTTCATCAAGGTCCAGGAGGCCATATTGTCACTGCTGCTACTCTACTCCTCGTTACAATTTGCCTAACACTGGGTTGACCACGTGTCTGTTTGCCTGAGCTTATACATACTCTTCTGTCATGATTAACAGTAGCACCCTTTTACTCCCAGAAGCATCCTAATGTGGAGGACAAGCAGGTTCATGGTCACTCCTGTTCCAGCACTGATTCTGCACAGGCACTAACTAGGGGTTTTACAAGTCTCATTACATTTAATCCTTCCAGTGACCCTGTGAACTAGTTATTTATGTCCCCATTTTACAAATTGTGTTTTCAAATAACTTACCAATAAAACATTACCCAGAGTAAGATGGACTAGACTTTTAAAAAAATAAAAAGGGGTTAGGTATATAGCTCAGAGATAGAGCACTTGCCTAGCATATGCAAGACCCTGGGTCCAATCCCAGCACCACAATCAATCAATAAAATAGAGACCAGGGGCACACTTTAGGATAGAGGTCAGAACTGAAGAAAAAAATCAGCCCTGTCCCTCAAGGGAAATGGATCCCAGGTGAAACAGGCTGCCAGGCTCTCTGTGATAGAGCATAGCTCAAACCAAAGCCAGACTCCCATCCTGTCTAATGAGCTAGCCACATGTGGCTACGTACATTTACTAAAATTATATTAAAATTATATTAGAAATTCAGAACTTCACTAGCCACATTTTTAGGGCTCAGTAGTCACAGCTAGTAACCACCACACTGGAAGACAGATATAGAACATTTCCATCATTGCAGAAAGTTCTACTGAACAGAGTTCCCCTAGATTCTACCTTTCTGAAATAGGCCGGATGCTTGAGATGGTCACTTCTGGCTCCTTCTCTTCTACCCTGTCCATACCCCAGGCAGCATCTGTATCCCAGCGGGAACCAAAAGTTTCCCCCAAGGAAAAGGGGTTGTCCTTGTACCTAGGGAGACAGCAGAGTGACTCAGAGAAGCCTGATGAGGAACATGGTAGCCAAATCTATGCCCCAGCAAGAGTCTTACTTTGGGGGTCCGGAGGCAAAAGTTCCAACATCGTCAAACAAGTCCAGCTGCGAGCGAGAAGATTTTGCACTCACTGGTGTTTCTTGCTCGATCACCTGCATCTCAGACAGCACTGAGTGGGAGACGGAGCTGTGCAGAAAAATGAAGAAGGCATGAAGCTGGTGGTACTGGCACTGCAGTACAAGAGCCGCCACCCAACTGCTGGATGCTTCCTCAGGCACCACTCAGAACCTTCTTCAACTGCCCATGCACAGCACTGTGCCAGACCTGGCAGAAGTGTGAGGCACTGCGTGTGGTAACCCAGGGAGCAGAGCTCAGAAGCGTCTACACATCCTTAGTTTCCTCAAAGAGGAGCTTCTTTGGTCAAAGGTGTTTTCCTGTTACCATTTTAATAACAATATGCACCAAATGAGCATGCTCTGTCCTTTACCACCACTCCCTGCCTTGCACACCACAAACCATATCCTGCACTGAGAGATGCCCACATGCACAAAGGAGAGCATAAAAAGTGCTCCAGAATAGGGAAATGACTCTGATGGCATCGAAGGATGAGTTCTTCTTTATCCTATTCCTTTTTTTTTTTTTAAAGCTGTAATCCCAGCTACCTGAGAGGCAGGAGAACTGCCAAATTCAAGACCAGACTGGTGCTGGGCATGGTGGCACACACCTGTAATCCAAGTCACTCAGGAGGGTGAGACAGGAGAATTGCAAGTTCAAGGACAGGCTCAGCAATTTAGTGAGGCCCTAAGCAACTTATGGAGACTATCTCAAAATAAAAAATAAAAAGGGCTGAGGATGTAGTTAAATGTAAAATATCCCTGGGTTCAATGCCCAATACTGAAAAATAAAAACTTAAATAAAATAGGGCTGGGGATGGAGGTCAGTGGTAAAGCACTGGCTAGAATGTGTGAGGCCCTGGATTCAATTCCCAGCACCACATAAAAGAAAATAAATATTGTAAAATAAAATGAATAGTAAATTAAAATAAATAAATAGTAAATTAAAAAGAACATTTCATAGCCAGAGCTGGGCTCATGCACCAAGACCTGGATCTGGCCGGCATTCCCCAACCAACACAAGTTTTGAAAGATTAAGTTAAATTACCCAACCTAATCTCCTTCCAAAGAAGTAGGGCATAATAGCTAAAAATACTGAACGTGGAGTCAGTTTTGTGTTCAAATCTAGTTTTGCCAGCTACTAGGTTTGCAGGCTTCAGACAAGTTGCTCAATTGCTTAGTTTCAATTTCTCCATCTGTACAAAGCAGATAACAACACCTTCTTCAGAACACTATTGGGTCTAAATAAATAAGGCCTCACTCATTGTAATAATAAACTCATGGCTCACCAAAAGGAGCAGCCATCACTTAGCCCAGGCTAACCACAGCCAGGATTGTTGGCTGTGACGCTATTAGATCTTCCTATTTTTTTTTTTGGTACTGGGGATTGAATGCAAGGGCATTGAACAACTGAGCCACACCCCCAGCCCTTTTTTATTTTTTATGACAGGGTCCCACTAAGTTGCTTAGTGCCTCTAAGGCCTTGTAAAGTTGCTGAGGCTGGCTTTGAACTTGCAATCCTCCTGCCTAGCTTCCCAGGCCACTGGGATTATAGGCATGCACCACTAAACCTGGTGCAATATTCCAATTTTTAAGAAACCAAAAATCTATTACTGAAGTCTCTATTAACTCAAGGTACGGTACAAAATACATCACACAACGCTATTCTGCTTGTAAAGAAAATACAGCAACACAAACCCAGAGCTTCGGAAACACAGGGATGTTGTCCAACCTAGTGTAGACACTAGAAATGCCTGGCAGTGCCGGGCATGATGGCGCACGCCTGTAATCCAAGCGACTTGGGAAGCTGAGTCAGGAGGATCACAAGTTCAAAGCCAGCCTCAGCGACTTAGTGAGGCCCTTAGCAACTCAGCGAGACCCTGTCTCTAAATAAAGTACAAAATAGGGCTGGGGATGTGGCTCAGGGCCAAGTGTCCCTGAGTTCAATCCCTGGTTCAAAAAAAAAAGAGAAATGCCTGGCAGTCCTCAAGAAGGTCTTAGAAAATAAAGTGGTTGTCCCAACCACACAATATGCCTCCCTAATAAACACTACCCTAGTCTCCTGATCCTGATCCTATTTCATTTATGTAATAAATACTGACTGAGCACATACCTACTATATACCAAGCTCTGTGGAAGTGCTTTAAGACAATCAATAAAATCATCTCTCCAACCTTGGAGGAAGACTAAGCATGAATTGCTGGCAGACCCTGCACTGGTTCTCAGAAAAACAAGGGCATTTCCCTGCCACACCCAGGGCTGAACCTCACCTTCGGGATACCAAGCCCATGCCCAGCCTCTCAGCCTGCTCACGCTTCTTCCCTTCTAGATTCTGTAGCTTCTTCTCCTCCTTCTTCCGATCAATCTGAAGCTCCTGGTAGGCCAGACGCATGGAGGCAACCCTGGAGGGATGAATAGGTTGGCAGCTGGCACCCATGCTACCCCCCACAACCAGACCGCTGTGGCAAATGCTCACATGGACTCCTCCGCCTGCTTCTTGGCATCAGCTGCCTGTTGCTCACGGAGCTTCTCTGCCACCTGGGCCTGCCGCTCAATCTCACTGAAGCTCTGGTTGCTCACCTTCTGGGCCCCAAGTCCTTTTTTGGCACCCAGCTAGGGAGAGAACCATGTGATGTGGGGCCTGTCAACCAGGCCCCACTGCTCCCTCCCAGGCACCAACACTCTAGCTATACCCACCAGGAAGGGGTCCTCCTTAAAAGTTTGGGATCAGAAATAGAAGCCCAGTGAGCATGGCTGACAGAGAACAACAGTTCTGCTGGAGTTGGGCATGAGATGCCTCACAATCCAGCAGATGCCTCAGAAAATGAGAACAGTAGTTAAGACTGACTAGGATCTGCTATGTGCCAAGTACTCTGCTGAGTACTAGATGTGCTCAGTCTCACTATCTCCCCACAGCAAGTCCCTGAGGATGGACATCTTTAAATCAGACAAGTACCTTGCCAAAGTCATATAACCAGTAAGTGGTAAGGTCAAAGGCAAACACAGGTAGTCCCATTCCAGTTTCAGATCACTCTTCACTACTCTCCCCACCTACCCCTTTCTTAGCTGTCACTGGCTTCTTCTTGCCAATGATGGAGCTTTTCAGTTCTGTGTGAGAAAGAGGGAGGGCATGAGCTAGGACAAAGGAAGGTCAGAGGCAGTGGCTCATTCCACACCATGCAGCTTCAAGGCAAGAGCATCTAAAAACAACAGCTCCAGGCAGGGGAAGGCCAGGCTACCACCACCAGTTCCAACTGATGGCATCCAAGCAAAAGAAAACAAGATTAAGGGAGCCTTCTAACTCCCAGCAGGTTGCAACAGGAGCCTAGACCTGAAGCACCAGAGACAAAGCCCCTGAGCCACAAGTGAGGACCATTAGGCAAGGATTAGATGCCAAATGCTAGCCTCAGCTCCTAGAGCAGGGAGCTGGTATGCAGGAGGCGGGCTCCCCAAGCAACTGCTGGTTACCTCTGGCTGGAGGGACCCCTTTGGCTGACAGATACATGGACTCTGGAGGAGAAACAGACTGTGGCTAACAAGGGGCCTGCCTCAGAGCCTCTGAATGCCTTCCAAGCCCAGAGGCCTATATAGAGCCTGCTTTAGACCTAGTCATGCCAACGTTTCCAGGGGATCAGCTGTACAGTTACTCTGTTGGCTTCCTGCCCCAACCCCCAAGAGTCAACAGAACCAAGGTCAGCAAAGGAACTGTTTATTCTAACCAAGTTTGAAGGCCACAAAAGAGTAGAAAAGAGCTGAAGGACAAGCCAGGGTCTGGCTTTAAAAGAGCAGTGTAGCCTCTAGCCATCAGCAGCTCAGAGCTGTCCCCCACCCCATTAAATGGACCAGACAGGCCAGATCTGCTTGACCCCAGGGACAGGTATCCAGTCTCACAATGGCCTCCCCACTCTTTGGCTAGATCCAGTCCCACACTCAGAGGTAGCCCACCCAGATCTGTCAATTCAAAGGTCAGCCCTGAAGTCCTTGCAGTCATGACTTCAATTACAGTCCCAAAACCAGAAAGATCATGTGTTCAGGCTCCTATGGCCTTAGTCCACATGACTAGGCAGCAGAGATCTGAAAAGAACACTGGATGCCCACCCTCTCCCAGCCGGCATACTGACCCAGAGAGGCTTTGGGTGAGGTGCCAAGGAGATTGGTGTTCGGGCCTTGCTCTGGCTCTGTGGATACAATAATACAAGTTATATGTAATGCTCCTAGCATCCTACAACTTCCCTTCAAAGGAAGTGATACATTAAGAGCCCCAGCCTTTCCTCAGTTTGCCATCAAAAGATAAATGCCCACCACTTCCTCCAAGAGACAAATGAATTCTTTCCAACCCAAAGCTAGAGGAAGACCCCCCACACACACACACACACACACACACATTTCTGTTTCCTTGGCCATCCACTTCACAGCCCCAAATCCTTTTTGGGCACTTGGTTAGAATCTGGGTTGAACTCACGTGCCAGGCCACTGCTCTCTGCAGACGGGACTGGCTGCTGGGTGCCTGAAGGCTCAGTGTCTGGTGCATCCCAGGTAGGGGGCTGAAAAGGAGGCCAGATCACAAAAGCCTTAGTGAGCCACTTATTGCTGGCAAGGAGTGCCAAGCACCTGCCAGTACCTTAAGGGTTCAAGGCCCTTATTCCTAGCCCATGAGGAACAGACTGGAGATTAGCAAGTAAATTACAGTTGTTATTCACCAAAAAGATGCAGGAAACCAAGAGCCCCCACTCCCTCCCTCCAATGTTTACTTAAAGCCTGAGACATTTCCCTAACAGAAAACCCACTAATAACCACTAAGTACTTTCCATGTACCAGGCACAAGGCTAAGGGCTCCTCATATGCAAACCACCTAATTATCACAATCAGCCCTTTGAGGTAGCTACATTCCATTTTAGAAACTGAGGTTTGGACAGGTTAAGTGACTTGGCCACATCACAGGAATGTCAAGTGGAGAAGCAGGGATGCAAACCAAGAGTCCAACTTCAGCACCCAGTGCCAATGGAGGGGAAGCCTTTCTTACAAGGTGGGTCACAGGGGAGGAAATCTTTTCAATATCCCCAAACACAATGCCTCTCTTACAGGGAAAGAAGATAGGAAAAGTTGTTCAGGGTCTAAGACTTCTTAAGCCTAGAAGAAGCTTCCCTTTCACCTTACCACTCCAGTTCCTAGATGTCCATTTCTAAGGAGAATCCTATCACACTTCTACTTATATAAGAATAAAATACCTTGGCCTAACCAGTGGGTAGCAGTCAGTGGAGAACAGACATTCTCTGAGGTATCATACTGAGGCAAAGGGAATCTATGCCACAATCATAGAAGGCCTTGGTCTTGGTAAATAAACCACCTGTCAAGGACAATCGGGAAAATATTCCCTGGGGATACTCACTTGAGTGTGTTCTGTGAAGAAATCAGAGTCCTTCTTCTCTGGGGAGTGACCAGGAGCACTTCCCATATTGTCTATCCAAAGCTAAAAGACAGATGGTATAAAACACAAGGTGCTGAGCACCTCTTCCCCCACTGTCCCAGCCCAGGGACAGGCACTTACGTCAGTGCCATGCCTAGCCAGGGCTGCACTCCCCAGCTGCCGGATCTTCTCTCGGTACATCTGGGCTGCTCGGCTATTATATTTGGTGTTGGCATCACTGGCTGTGCATCCATGCTGGCGGAAAAAGGCTGTCTAGAGAGCAAAGAAAACAATTGAGTGTGCTATGGGTGATTCTCACCAAAGCAAAAATGTTACTGGCAATAGAAGACACCCCCTTATAACAGCCCTGCTATTAATTATATAGACTGACGCACTACGGACACCAGAGGTAAAATTCCTCTGAAATTCCTGCAAAAAATACCTTGCCATATCTCATCCTCTGAGATGAATGAATGAAGCCCAGCCCTCATTCAATTCCACCAGAGGACAGCATGCCATACCCACTCAATCCATCTCCATCCAGGCAAGCCCACAAGAACTCAATGACTGGGGACAGCCCAATTTCCTCAGCCTTTTCTCAAGAACATCTGACCAGTTTAGTCTAAATCTGAAGCTCCTTTGAGAGATACTGGTGTTATGGACCAAGGAACCCTCTGAACAGAGAACAGGGCCTCATAGGAAATCATTGCAAAATTAGTACCCAGGCAAAATAACAGGGGGTTGGAGGGAAATAAAAGGAGCTTTACCGCATTAGCATTCCCGCCGACTTGCATGCACCTCAGCTGGAACCAGCTCCAGTTGGAATCAAACTCAGTGGACCTATGTACAAGAGCTGTGTGTCACTTACCAGCAAATACTAGGAGACCTGCTTCCCTGGCAGGCCCACACATATTATTTGGCGTCTAGCTGCAGGTACACAGGAAACATTAATTAGTCACTGTCCCATTTCCTCCACTCTGCCCTGTGCTTTGCTCTTCATTCGCCTATTTAAAGGGTGCCAATTATTTCCCCAGATAAGGAAATCCCACTGTCAAGCAGACCAGCTTGGATTTGACTTTCCTCTTAAAAATGATCAGTCTCACTAGAGAAATACTCAGTCAAGCTAACTGCAACAACAAGGTCAAGGCAAGCTAACTTTTCCCTTAAACTAACGCTAAGAGTCTCAAGTTTGACCGTGAGGAAGGAAGAAAGTTTTGATCCAAACGCGGAGAGAACCGTTTATGTGGCAAGGGGTTCAAACAGGTGGTACCTACGCCCGAGAAGGCTACTGAACCCCCTGCCCAGAGGTTTCCAAACACCGAATTCGGGATGGTCAAAGTCGAGGCTGCCACTCTCTCTCGCTGGAAGCACAGCAACGGCGGAGAACCCACCTGATAAAGCTGAGATGGACGCCCAGGGAGCGGTGCACCCCGGAGCAGTCAATGCACAAGAAAACACCATACGTGATGCTGGCCCAACTCGGACTCTTGGCGCCGCAATCGAAACAGGCCTGAGGGGATGAAGAAAATAAGCGAACGGTCAGGGCCCGGAGTCGAGGCCGGCAGCTGACATCCCAAGAAAACCGCCCACCTCCGCTCCTCCTCCCTCCCCCGAGGGGAGGGAGATCCCTTTTCCGCCGGTGCCGGAACCCGCGCCCCTCCCGGTCGTGCACCTTGTTAGTTGGAATTGCGCGAAGTCTCTTAAAAAGGGTCTGGATTTCGGTCTGGCTCGGCTGCGCCGCCATTTTCTCTCCTTCCCAGACACAACCGCGACCGGCCGGTGCTGTCGCGGGCCAATCGGCGGCTGGGAAGGCGGGCTAACCCGGCCGGCCTCGGCAGTGTCCCGACCCGCCGAGGGGTGGGGTGATTTGGCCCGGATCTGGACCAATGAGAGGCCGGCGGAACAGGGGCGCGACGTCACAGCCGCAAGCTCACCAGCAGCCGCGAGGTAAACGCCGCGCCGCACCAGGCCAATCCGCAGCCGGGGCGGGCGACGGCTCGCGGGTAGGCCCAAACTTCCTCGAGAACGCCGCCAGGGGGCGGAGCCGCCTGCTGTGGGCGGTGCCTGCTGGAGATCGGTGCCTGCGGAGGTGAGCCGTGGGACTGGGAGCCCCAGCTCTAGCCTGTTACCGATCCATGAGTAATAATTAACAGTCCTCCCAAGTTCTTTGTCCCACCGGCTCATGCACACTGGCCGAGCTTCCACTCAGCTCACAACCCCAGCACCCATCTTCAAGCCTTGGCCAGCTAACACGAAGCCTTCACCAGTCTCTTCCAGGTTAGAGTCCTGCAGTTCCAGGGAGGTACCAGATGGCAAACCCTTGCCCAGCCCTAGCCCCCTTACACACAACGTGCCCACAGATCTCCCCCAGGGCCTCCCTCCAAGTGCAAGGGTAGAGTATCAAAAAATGCACACAATGCCTGATGGCACTTTCTTCTTCTTCTTTAAGTTTAATACACACTAGAACAAGTCACAAAAGAGGGTACTGCAAGCCCCAAACTATGCTCACCCCCAGCCCACCCCCAGGAACCCCCAAAACAGTCCAGGAACTAGATCCTTGGCTCTTGGGGAGACCCAAGTGTTCCTGGGGAGGCCCAGGCATCTTTAAACCTTCTGTTACCTTTGACCTCCCAACCTACTCTTGGCCTAGACTCAGTTGGCTCTTCCCTATCAGTCCCTTCCTAGACACAGGCCCCTCCCTCCCCTGGGTCCCAGGACTTCTTCCCTCCTCCGGCAGAGGGACAGCAGCAGCATGATGGTTTAGGGCTCTTGGGTCCGGCTGTCCGAGAGCAGCTGGGCTCTGACCCAGGGTGGAGAGGCATCACAGAAGGACTGTCAGAGTACTCAAGCACCCACACACTCCACATAATTGGCAGGGTACAGGCCAATGCGGCCACTCTGCAACTGGCCCTGGCACCAGCCCTGTTCATCCTCCTCGCTCATCTTCAGCAGTTCCTCCCCTGCAGGAAGGGGGATTGGTCACTGCTAATTGCCCTGGCCCCCAGCCATTCCCACAACTGGGTCAAGGACTGAGGGGAATGGGGTAATATACGACCTGACAGCAAGCTAGATGAGACCTAGCTCAGGTTGGGGGAGGTCATGGAAACCAGAAAGCTGCCCCACCCCAGACCCAGAGGCAACAATCAGGCCCCAGCTGGCAGGACCCAGAACAGACTGAATGGCCAAAGAACTGGCCCTTGGCAATGGGTATCTGGCTTCCCTTTTCCACACCCCTGCTCAGGCAAGTAAGGCAGGGACCGAAGCCTGAAAGGAACAGGAAAAGGGCCCCAAGGTACCTGCTCGGAAGCTCAGCTCATCAGCTTCCTGGCCAGCATAGTCATAGAGTGCCCGCACCCGCACCCCAGTGGCAGTCTTCCGGGGAGTCTCCTCATCTGACCACTCCTCATCCTGTCCACTGCTGGAAAGGGGAGGCAAAAAGGAGCAGCAGCTCAGGTCCCAGAAACACCTTGGACTAAGGATCTCACCCAGGACTTGGGGCGAAGGGCTCATCCCTCAGTGGGATGCTGCAGAGGCAGGTTGGGAGGAGCTGAAAGACTCTAGTCACACCTCTGCCATTCACAACTGTGAGCTCAGGTGCAATTCCTGCACACAGAGCTGAGTGCAGCGGAAGTAAGAGGGAACATGGAAACTTCGTGGAAAACCTAAACCTCTGCAAAACCTATCACTCCCTCTCCTGAGTTGACCCTCAGGTCCCTGGCACCAATTTTCAACCCACTTCAGGTGTGAAAAGAGGAAGCAAAGAGAGGCCAGATGGGGCAGAGCTGTTTCTTTGCCTCAGTCAGGTTCCCAGTTCTCACCCTGGTGACCCAGGAGACTGGGGTGGAGGTGCAGTGCCATCTCTTGTAGGTACGATGCTGGTCAGAGTAACCTCATCGGGGCTCCGGCCACCCTTCTCCTTCCGGCTGATTGTCCTCTGTGTGTCCAAGGACCACTCCTGTGGGAACAGTGCTTAGGGTCAGGCTGGGCTGCAGGGCCATCCAGACCACCTTTTTTTTCTTTTCTTTTTTTTTTTTTTTATGATAAAGGGTTAATTTATTTATTTATTTTTAATTTATTTATTTTGACTCATTGTACACAAATGGAGTACAGCTGTTGTTTCTCTGGTTGTGCACAAAGTAGAGTCACACCATCTGTGCATTCATACATGTACACAGGGCAATGATGTCTGTCTCATTCTGTTATTATTCTTACCCCCCACCCCAACCCCAAGACCACCTTCAATGACCATACTTCATTCCAAGCCTGACCTCCCTCCTTGAGCCCACACTGATCCCAGCCCACCCCAAGCCCCACCCAGCCTGCAACACGTGCCTCAAACTGTGGCCAGTTCATGGCCATGCCTGGCCCATGGGTGCTGCGCCACCAGCGCAGATCCTCCTCATCACTGGCTGCCTCAATGCCTTGGTGCAGGTCTCGGTGAAGTTCATGGAACCTATGGCCCAAGGCACTCTGTCAGAGGAGAAAGTCCCAGGCCCCTATACTCCCAGTGCCATTCAGCCCAGCCAGAGTGAGGACACAGAGGCAGAGGGGACCCCAAGCCCACCACACAGGCCATACTTGTCACTGCTAGAGAGGTCAAGGTGCTGATGCAAAGTGAGTAGCATATCCTTGAAGAAGAGAAGTCGCTGGCGCTCAGCAGCCTGGCAGCTCTCAAAGGCCTGCTCCATGTCTTCCATGTAGCGTGGCGTGTATCGATGCAGCTCCGCCAGTGTCTGCTCATACTGGATTTTCGTCTGGGCAAAAGAGAAGGGAAATGCCGGTGAGGATAGGACCACTCAGAACTCTATCAGCATTTACCAGGCACAGCCACCATGGACAATCGGGCCTGAGACCCAGTTCCTGTCCACAAGGACCCCAACAGCTTAACAAGGGAGATGACATCCAGGCACAGTGTCTGTAAGAGCCTGATGAAGAGTGAGACAGGGTCAACTTACAGGAAAGGGTGTGAGAGGTCAGAAGTTTCCTGGAGGAGGTAGAAACTGAATAGCACCTCAGAAGATGGGGAGGATTCGGACACAGCACTAGAGGGAAGGGCACTCCAGGCAGAGGGGGCCAGTCCCAGGTGGCACACTGCAAGGAAGAGCTAGAAGTCTTCCTGCTAAAGACACCCCAGTGCCTGAAATCCTATCATTTCTCTCCCTGGGTAAATTATCACCTTTTCTCAGTTTCCTCCTTTAAAAGATCACTTGGAGAAAGGGAGGCACACGAGGACTAGAACAATAAGATGCTGAAAACCAGAAAAAGCATTTGGGGAGCAAGTTTCGTTCAGGAAGCCTTGCCCCAGAAGGTACAGACCTTCTCTGCCTCCTTGGTGCAGCGTCCCACCCGCTCTTGCAGTTTACGCAGCTGCTCCTGGGACATGGCGCTGTCTGCCTTTGCATGGCTTTCCCGGGTCTGGGCTGTCTTCTCATCTTTGCGGGCTGCATGGTAGCTCTTCTTGGAAGCCTCAACCTGGCATGCATGGGAACAACTCTTGACCTGGACAACATGCCCTGTCCCCTTGAGCCCTATGTAGACCTGGAAGGGGCCTGTCTGATCCCCACCCAACCCAGCCTCACCTCCTTCAACCTCTTTAGCCAGGGCTTCTGGGCCTTGCGGAAGCCATCCTCTGCAGCCCGGCTCTCTCGGAAGCCACCCAACACCGGCCGGTGGAAGGCCCCCCGCTGCCAGGTTCGAACTCGCTCACTATCTGGCCCATGCAGCTTCTCCCGCACCTCCAGGTGCAGCTCGCTCAGCCGCTCGGCTGCGGTGAAGAAGGCATGCCAGGCCTTCTCCAATGTGCCATACTGGGGGCCTGCAGACGGATGGAGCTTAGGCCAGGCTGGGGGTGCCACTCTAAACAGCATAACCCCTCTCACTGGTGCTGCTCTGGGTACCAGGCACAAAGGCAGGGGGAGGGGGGTGCAAAGATGAATGCAGTGATGTCAGCTGCTGCTTACAAAATGCCTATTTTGTGCCCTAAGAGCAGAAATCTCACTGAATCCTTGTGTCTACCACTACTGTGATACAGTGTCATTACCAACATGGAACAGGCAAAGAAACTGAGGCCCAGGGAAGTCAATTTAACTTGCCCAAAGCACTGGAGTGAAGCTGAAGGTAAGTCCCATAGCTTCTCTGAACCTCCAGTTTCTCCTCTAGAAAATGCCTAGAGGACTGGTAGTGTACTCAATGGTAGAGCACCTGCCTAGCATGCCCAAGGCCCTGGGTTCCATCCCCAGCACTACAAACAAAAAGAAAAAAGAAAAATACATAAAACAGGACCATCTCCATCTGAGATTTGTTAGAAATATCAGAGCAACTCGTGGACATAACTTTGCGAACTCCAAGAGCACAACTATGTAGATAACCAGGAATGTAAAGGGAAGGCAGAAGTGGAAGCCTTGAACTTGCCACAGGAAGTGCAACAAGAAGCTGCCCTGAGGGTCCCACCCTCACAGCCCTCTGCTCCCTGCCAGGCCTGCAGATGGCTCACCTTTCTCCACAGCACCCCTCCACTTGCGAGCCCAGTCGGCTAGCTGCTGGGCATAGGCCTTCTCAATGCGAGCGCGCTCCTGGAAGCAGCTGACCAGGTCCCCACACAGTCGGTGCCCATCCTCCACCCGCTGCACTGTCCGCCTATAGTTGCCAGCCTGGGGACACATGTGAGAAGGGCAGTTTCACAGGAAGAAGTCCCCTCTTGAGTTGGGGCTGACAGCTAAGCTCCTCTTCTGGACAATTGGCTGAGCCCAGAGAATGGGGCATTTCAGTGCCACCCGAAACCCAGGCCCCAGCTGCTCACCTCCCAGAAACTGCCCCCAAAGGCCTCCCCTCCAGCGTCCTCTTCTGGAGCCATGGTGTCCCCGCAGCACGGAATGGTGGCAAATTTGGGGCTGTGGAAGGCAGATGGGCAAATAGGAGAGCTGAACCTATGCTTCGGAGGCTAGGAAAGGACCCTCTGCTATCTCTGGGCCTTGCCCACTGCCATCCCCACCACCCAGGAATCATCAGAGCTAGGACTGAGCAAGCAGGGGGCTGAAGTCCCCATGCAGAGCCAAGAAAGGGAAGAAGATGGCAATTTCAAAGCTCTTCCATTGCCCTTGGTCTGCCCTCCTCCCATGTACCTGGAGTCTAGAGATCACTTCAGGGACCTGGATGTCCAACTCCAAGCTGCCACTGTGATCTGCCTTGAAGTGAATAAGAGCATAGCAGCGGGTAAGGGTGGGGGTTTAGCGTGTCTAGGGCGGTGCCCAGCTCCCCCGATATAGCAACTGCTGTCAGAAGCGCCAGATTCCAGGCAGGAGAATGCCAAGCGGGTCACACGATCCAGCCAGGGATTAGGTGGCAGGTGGGGGTGGGTGGTGGGCAGAAGGCCCCACTCCCCACACTCTGGATGAGAGAGGAGGACTCCTACCCAAGCCAGGGCCCCTGTTGCCTCCCCTTGAACAAGGCAACCCGGTTAGCAGACCAGGCCAAGTCAGAGGATGGCCAACTAACAGCTCAGTAGCAGCCTATGCTGGCAAGTGCAAAAAGGGAGTCAGGAGGCCTAAGTCCCATCTTGGCCAGGAAGCTTGGACAAGTGCATTTTATTGTCCTATCAGACTGTCAGCTTCTCTAAGGTGGAAACCCCCTTCCCCAATAAGCTTTCATGCTGGAGCCATGCAGGACTCAAACATAGCAATGAACAAGAAATGCCAGAGACCCAAGCAGTCAAAAGGAGATACTCATTCCCCTCCCTAACATCCACAGAGGTCCCTCAGGGACCCATGGGTAACAAGCAACCCAGTCCTGCCCTCAAAAAGCCTAGAGTCTGATGCAGTACGGGGAAGCCAGACAGGCCACTAGCCAGTTAGAAGAATGTTCTCCAGAATGGCAGAGAAGGGTAAGGCGAATTCTGATCCCACAGCCATCACCTCCGGGACCAAAGGACACAGTGGTATGTGGTCACTCCCAACCCTGCCTCTGGACAGGGTCTCAGCTGTCCCAAACACTGACTGACTCACAGCCCCTAGAAGGAAATAGCTTCCTCTGAGCAATCCCAAGGCCCAAGGCCCAAGGCCCAAGGGACAGTTAGGCCTAGGAGGACAGAGTGTGTGCCTGCTGCCTCAAAGCAGGACTCGGTCAAATGCTTCCTTCAAACTACTGGCCCTCTGTTCATCCTTCAAAACTCAAATGAGGACAAATTATCCAAAGCATCTCCCCTCCATTCCTCTATCCTCTGGACTCCCACAACCCCTGTAATATCTCAATCAGGACATATATCCCATGGAATGTGACTGACAGGACATCTGTCCCCAGTCATTGACAGACTTCTGCAGTTCTGATTTGTGTTTTCCCAGGCACTGGAACCAGAAATAATTAGCTAAAAAAGTAAACAAGGACCTAGCTCAGAGGTAGAAGGTGTGCTGAGCATGTCCAAGACCCAGGATTCAAAAGAATCTGTACCAAAAAGAAAGGAAAAAAATGAATGATGTCCACCTGAAGACCAGAAAACCCACTGGCCTCAGAAGTTGTGAGAAAGCCTGGCCTGGGTGGCTTCCTGCCTCCACTCGCAGAAGGTGGAGCTGAGCCCTCTCTGAAGTCCCTATAGGGGTGCAGGCCATGGAGGTGACTGGGCAGAGCAGCTGCCCCACCAAGGCTCTTCTTCACCTTGCTTCCTCCAGTGGGCCCCACTTGTCCAGAAAGGACTTGCCAACCAGAGAAGGAGAAAGAGATCTGCATCCATAAATCACAGAGCCTTTGGAGCTGACCCAGTGAGCCATCAGGGCTGGGGGGCCCCTGCCTGCTTCAGCCTCTGCTCCCCAGAGAGCTGCCCCCCACTGGTTCCCTCTCTCTGGCCCCAGAACAGAGCAGGCTGTGTGTACAAGGTTGGCACAGCTCCCTAGGGCCTCGCAGAGCAAACACAAGCTCAAGCCGCAGGCACAGCCAGGCCCCACAGTCAGGTCCTGCAGCCCAGCTTCATCTAGCTCCTGGGGTGGGCCATGAGCCTTAGTCCCTGTTGAGAAGGGTTGGCACCTTGTGCCTCCTGACCTCAGCAGAAACCCAAATCAGGCCAAACACTCTGCCACAGGCAAGAGCTCAGAAAGCAAGTAAGGAAATCTTCCCAGGCCAGGACAACGCACCTACGGGCCCAGAGAAGTCTTCTGCAGCTTGGCAGGGTCTACTCACAGCTGCTGGGGCCAAGGTAAGGAGTCCTGGGTTTCAGGGAAGAATCACTCTCTCTGCCTGAGGCCGGAAGATGATCAGCCCTCACCCTTACCAGAAGCTGGGGGCATGCCCCTGGGAGGGAGTACAGCCACCCGGCCCTGCCCAGCACTAGGTCCTGAGTCACAGGCTGCGCCCAAGGGCTTCTTCCCCAGCAGCCCTGCCGGTCAGGGTCAGCCCGCAGTCCTAGGAGTTGAGGGCACGGGAAGAGGCAGTCGCTGGTCCAGAAAGGGGCGCTGAGGCCGGCGGGGGTGGCACCAGCAGCCCGTAGAGCTCTGAGGCTGGGGGAGGGGGTGGCGCCGGGAAAGGGAGAGGAGGCCGGGCTAGGGAGGGGCATAACAAAGGGGCACTTTTGGAAACCCGACCTGCCGGCTGAGGTGCCTGCTCCTTGATGACGCACTCCAAAACCCCGAGCCTCCACATCAAATCCTGGAGCCCAGGGCCTGCCCGTCTCTGGCCTCAACCCCTACGGAACAGCGCCCCTCGACAGATTCCCCCATCCCACCAGTGCACCGGCCCAGCGCTGCACAACTCTGAGCCCGTGAAGCCCACGCGGAGGCGGCAGGGCCAGGCCTATCCATGGAGGTTGTAGGACTTCTTGGCCAAACTTGTTGAACTCGGTCTCGGCGGGGGTGGGGCCAGCAGGTCGCCGAGGAGGGGAGGGGGCACCTCCCTACCCGGGCCCGCTCCGCGATGGACTCCAGATGGTGGCCCAGCGCGGTGGCCCCAGGAATTGGGGCTCGTTGCAGAGGATCAGGGGTCACTGGAGAGCAAGACCCCTTTGGGGGCCCTACGGCAAACGCTGGGAAGGCGATTTGGGGCCCCTCGGGGAGATGGTTTGACCCTCCAGCCCCGACGTTACCCTATCCCCTACAGGCCTGAGGAATCACGGAGAAGGTAGCACCGCGGACGAGACACCCCTTCGGCTCGGCGGCAGCGCTTCGCGTCGCCCCGCAGAGCCGGGTGGCTGGGGTCTCCCGGAACGGGAGTCGGTCCCATTTGCAAACTCCAGGAGCCAAAGGACCAGAGGCGGGCTGGAGCCACCGCTCCCGCAGCCGCGTGCCCGCGCGTCCCCTCCAGGGCACTCACCGCGTCCTCCCTGGGGCCCTCGGCGGGTGGGGGTCCGGCCACGCTCCGACCCGTGTCCTACCACTCCCGGCCTGGGCCGCCGCCTCCCGGAGCGCGCCCGGCCCTCCCCCGGGAAGCCCGGCCCCCGGCCCCGCCCTCTCCGCGCGCTGCAGCCCCAACCCCACCGGCTCGCGGTCTCGCTGCCTGGGCTCCAGGCATCACGGAAACCCGCGACTCTGGGGGCGTGGGCCGTGGGGTCCGCTATCGGGTGAGGAGCACCAGGACCAACTCCCCAGGGTGGCGCCGCTAGGCTTTCGGGGAGTCAGATTTCGGCTTTGCCCATCCCCAGAGCTTGGAAGAGTGACCGAGTACCGGGCCTGCACCGGCACCCTCTGGAGAGGGAGCCCGTGGAGGGGGCGGAGAGCAACATTGCCTTACATTCTCTGCTGAGCGCGGTTTCTTAGAAGTGAATTTGGGGGAGGCTCCCACCAACTCTCTTGGAAGCATTAGGATTCCCATTTTACGGATGGCAGAAACGAACTCTCAGAGACCGTCAGAGGTTTGCCCGAAATCTCTAATCCGGCAGAGCCCGGATTTTAAAACCGTGCCATATCTAGGCACAGCCCTGTCTGCTAATCTGGCGCGCAATCTGGGCCCCCGGACAAACACGTGGTGGGGGTGGGACAAAAAGACACGAGCTCCTCCCCCTCCGTGTTCTTATTCCCAGATTTTGCACCACAATTCATTCTTAAATTTGTACTCCCCTCCACCCACTTACCAACGTGGTAGATTGTTCCAGCTCGCCACTATGCCACCCCACCTTAAATAAATCCCTTCTTCCTCACTCCCCAAGTCCCTCGGGAGTTTTCAGAGCCTGCCTGTTATTTATATCCACTGGAACGGTCCATGAATGTTCCGAGGCTGACCTAATCGCCACCTGCTTGGATTCCCCGCCCCTCCCTCTCCCTCTTGGGCTCGGTGACCCAGCGGCGGCGCCTTGCCCCTGGGTGACCAGCGCGAGGTAGGGCCAGCTAAGTCTACAGGGCTCCGGAGGTCCGGGCGGTGCAGATTTGCTCCAGGTTGGAGAGACCTGGTCACGCTCCAAGGAGTGCGCCCCCAGCGGGACTGCGCGCGCTCCGGGAAGCCGACCGGCCACGCAGTTCTCTCTTCAGCACGTAGTCTTCCAACCCAGCCCCCACTCCCTTGAGGAGAGTGAGTACGTGCGCGCGGATTTTTAAAAGGCACACTTAAAAATAGCAAAATCAAGTTGTTTCTAAATCCCGGAGGAATTATTGACGCGTTCTTAATGCAAATGAATCCTCTCACAAAATGGAAAGGAGGCCTGGAGAGAATGAATGAGAATAATTTCACAGATGACATTATCTGCTGAGAGCTGACATGGGATCTTGAAACTGCCTCAAGATGCCTGTGAGGCACCTAAGACTGTCACCTTTGGCCAGAGGACTCTGGCCGCGTTTGGCAAATAGGCCAGAGTAATGGATCTGAGGATCTGGCTTCTGAAACCATTTTCAGCACTCACTTACTCTTTCGGCTTGGGCAAATCCCTTCTCTCCTTATCTCTGTTCTTCACCTCTGTAAAACCTGGCTGTCGACCTGGCTGACCTTCCACTAGGCCATGTGCCCCAGCTAATTAATGACTGTAAAACAACTGCAAATCAGAGGGACTGGGGAAATGTCTAATGACAGCCATAGTGTTTTGTATTATTTAAAATCAGTTAACATCCTACATAGTGCCTGGGGGCCTTTAGGCACCTAGACAGTGTGAAAATATAAGAATGAAATTAATTACAGGAGCCGCCTATTAAAACCTCATTAAAAATAAAGTTGGCAGCCAGGCTCTGGGATCTGGGGAAGCTAGGCCGCAGAGACTTAGAAAACAGGGCCGTTCTTAAGACCACAAGGAGAAGGGGAGGTAGAGTGGAAAACATCTGGCTTCCCTTGGGTTCAGATCTGGGCAGAAAGCAGAAATGTTGCAGCTGATCTTAATTGTCCCTAAGGTGCTGAGAGGGGAAGAAACAAAGTAAATCAAAACCCAGAGCACACTGGGCTCATTCAAAGGTGAAAGGACAGACTTACCCTTTGAAAAACCAGCTCCCAGTGGGTGCCACCCCCAGAGCTCAGATTTTTGTGTTCTGTAGCCAGGGCCCTTAACACAAACTGCTCCCCCAGTGCCATCCCCAGCCTAAACAGAGTTCAAGAGATGCCCAGGGCCAGATGGCCAAATAGAGAGAGAGCTAGAGAGAGGTGGGTTGCCTCCAGGAACCAGGTTGGGGCTGGGGTTGTAGCTCATTGGCAGAGTGCTTGCCTAGCAGTTGGGAGGCCCTGGATTCAATTCCTAGTACAAGAGGGAAGAGGATACCAGGTGGCAGTTTGGTCTGTAGCCAAATATCAGGACACTCTCAGACTCACCTTTAGTTTCTGGAATGTTCTAACCATTGTATCTTCATTTGTTTATTTACTTATTTATTCATGCATGGGGCCAAGAAAACATGTGACTTTTTACTCCATGCTAAACCCTATACAAGGTATTTAGAATACATAAACCAGGCTGAGCCCTAAGTATATAACAGTGATACAACCTAGATATGAAGAACCAGGGCAAAACAAGCAGAAGAGACCACCTTTCACAAAGACATGACATTGAATTGGACATGACGAGAAGGAATTAGTCATGTGGAAAGGCATTCTAGGCGGGAGCATCAGGGTGTGTCAAGCCTCAGGGCGTTAGTGTCCTAGCAATTCATTTTTTTGTTCCCTACCCTAGACAAATAAGTATGCAGGTGCAAAAAGAGATACAAAGATGTTTGCATATAGTATTGTTTGCTGTTGGGGAAAAGTGGAAACAAATGTCCATCATGTAGGAAATAGTTAAAAAACCTAAAGTTTATCTATGGATTACTCTGCAACAACTCAAGAATAGGGTAGAGAGATTGAATAGACAGATTGAACTCAGGGTCTAGCGCATGCTGGGCAAGCTCTCTACTACTAAGCTACACCCCCAGCCCAAGAAAGAAATGTATCCTTTTTGCGGGAGGGAGGGGGTGCTGGGGATTGCACCAAGGAAAACTACCACTGAGGTATATCCCCAGTCCTTTTAGTCCTTTCTCTCTCTTTTGAAACAGGGTTTTCCTAAATTGCCCAGGATGGCCTCAAACTTAGATCCTCTGCCTCATCCTCCAGAATCACTGGGATGGATGATAATGAGAGATTTTTTTTTATTGGACCATGGATTGAACCCAGGGGTATTTAACCTCGGAGCCACATCCCCAGCCCTTTTTTTAATATTTTATTTAGAGGCAGGTTCTCCCTGAGTTACTTAGGGCCTTCGTAAATTGCTGAGACTGACCTTGAATTCAGATTCCCCTGCCTCAGCCTCCAGAGCTGCTGGGATTACAGGAATGCAGCACTGTGCCCAGCTGAGAGATGTATTTTCTTTT
>JAJEJO010001534.1:402280-439210 GCA_020662805.1 Glaucomys volans
CCTATTTTGTATTTTATTTAGAGACATGGTCTCACTGAGTTTCTTAGTGCCTCATTTTTGCTGAGGCTGGCTTTGAACTCTCCATCCTCCTCCCTCAGCCTCCTGAGCCACTGGAATTACAGGCGCACAGTGAGAGATGTATTCTTGAGTAAAGACCCAGGATACCAACCATGGAGTGAAGGAAGCAAAACGAAGATATGCCAAACTGTTTTGGGTAGTTATCTCTAGGGAGAGATCTCGAATTGGAAAGGGAGGTTTTTGTAATGTTAGAAAATTTACAGTGAGGATCTAGAATGTAGGCCAGTTGTACGGTGTGTGCCTAGAATGCACAAATCCCTAGGTTTCATCCCCAGCACTGAAAAACAAAAATTTACAATAGCAATGTACCCATACATAAATTACATAATTAAAATGGAGACTGGGAGGGGCGAGTAGGTGTTGGGGTTAAACAATGCTGTTCAATAGAATTTTCTGCAGTGGTTGAAAAGTTCTATAGCTGTGCTGTTCAACATGATAATGATGAGCCACTTGAGGCTACCAAGTACCAGTGTGACTGAAGAATTGATGTTTTTTTGTTTGTTTGTTTGGGTTTTTTTCCAGATGGGTTTCTTTATGCCCAGACTGGCCCCGAATTCCTGGAATCTGTCCTCCTCAGCTTCCCTAGTAGCTAGGTCTACCGGTGTGTACCACACACCCAGGTTATCATTTTATTATGTTTCTTTTTATTTGTCTTGTTATGGTGCTAGGAACTGAACCCAGTATCTCATGCATGCTAAGCAATCTCTCTGCCATTGAGCTATACCCCAGCACAGGTTTATTCTTTTTTTTTTTTTTTTTTTTTTGGGAACCAGGGATTGAACTCAGGGGCACTCCACCACTGAGCCACATCCCCAGCCCTATTTTGTATTTTATTTAGAGACAGGGTCTCACTGAGTTGCTTAGGGCCTCACTAAGTTGCTGAGGCTGGCTTTGAACTAGTGATCCTCCCAAGTGCTGGGATTACAGGTGTGCACCACCGCACCAGGCTAGATTTATTCTTTTTGAGGGCTCTGTCAGCCTTGTGGAGAGTAAATTCAAGCAAGCAGAGAGCTGCAGACAGGGCTGGAGTCCTCTGAAGGCTACCTTGTTTCAGCCTCTGGACATTGCCCCAGCATTCCAGGCAAGCAGCTGAGTAAAGTATCCTGATTTAACAGCTCTGTTTTTAAGCTCTCAGGGAACCCCAGGTGGAAAAACTGGTCTGAATTATGGAGAGGGGGTTAACCTCAGGGGGTGGGGGCTGTTTCTGAATTTGGAAGGCAGGAATAACAGAAAGGGCACTAGAGTGAAAACAGCAGGTTTCTGAGTGTAGCTACAGAGAAAACTTCTCCCAGGTCAGGAATTTGCCCAGGGCAGATTCTTTGGAAAGTACCACAGAGTTGGCACAAAGTGTCCTGGGAGCTGCCATTGCATAGTCCACCTTTCAGCTTTGTAGGCTGGGAGGCTTCAGCTCAGAGAGTCAGCCCTGATATATGCTGGAGCCTCCTTTGCTGGTGAAGGAGAAGTCTTAGTAGAGGGCCTTTCATTTATTAGGCTTTGAGGGGACAGCCTTGTGTGCCAGACACCATACTACCTGCTCAGTCCTCAGTTTGAAGAAAGCAGACAAGATCCCTGACTTCATGGAATTTTCCACTAAAACTGAATAAAGGAACCCCAGGAGGTGCCATTGTATAGCCCATTGTGATAAATGCTTAAATGGTGGAGTGGAAAAGGGGGAGCCAGGGTCAGGGATACTGATGAGCACAGTGGAAGATCAGCCCTGGGTTCAATCCCCAGTACTGAGTGTGTGTCACACGTGTGAAGGATCAGAGAAGACTTCTCTGGAAGTTTAAGTTTCTTTCCCTGAAAGACCCAAAAGGCAAATGGCAGCCAGGTTAAGAGGGAGCTTACAGAAGAGCATTCTACTAGAAGCACCAATGTGCACACAGACCCCAAAGTGGGAGCCTGACCTTCTGGAATGAGGACAAAGTGGGTAGAGCATGGTGAGTGAGAGGCCAGCAGCACCCAGACACTGCCAGGCTTTGTGAGTTTCTTCAGAGTGCAGGAGGAGGCCCTTGGAGGGATGTAAGCGGAGGAGTGAACCCAATGGAGGTTGTGTGAGGAATGGGCCAGAGCAAGGAATCAGCAAAGGATGACCTACACGGCTCACAGACCAAGAGTGATTGTTGTATTTTTAAATGAGTGGGAAAAAAGCCAGGTGTGGTGGCACACAGCCACCACACAGCTCAAGAGGCTGAGGCAGGAGATGCATGAGTTAAAAGCCAGCCTCATCAATTTATTGAGGCCCTGTCTCTAAAGAAAAGAAAATATTTTTTAGAAAGGCTGGGAATGTGTTAAGTTCCAGGGGGTTCAATCCCTGATACAAAAAAAAAAAAAAAAAAAAGTAAAGTTTTATGGGAACACAGCCACACTTGGTCTATTTATGAATTGTCTATAGCTGTTGTCACTACAATAGCAGAGTTGAATGGTTGCAAGAGAGATTGTGTGACCTACAAAGCCGCAAATATTTACTATCCTTTGCACAAAAATGAGACTGGTCTGTGGATTAGAGAGAGAGAAACAGCAGGAATACCAATTAGGAGGTTGCTGCAGTCCTCTAGGGTAAGATGGTGATGGTGGGATGTGTTCCAAGGTAGTAGCTGTGGAGTGTGAGATTGAAACTGTGGATTAAAGTAATTTGAGGAAAGAGCCACTAGAACTTGCTGATGGGTTGAAGGTGAATGCGAAGGGACAGATACATTTCAGAATGATTTACAAACCAGGTGTGGTGGTGCATGCCTAAAATCCCAGCAACTTGGGAGGCTGAGGCAGGAGGATTGCAAATTTAAGGCCACCCTGGGCAATTTAGTGGGACCTTGTCCCAAAATAAAAAATAAAAAGGATTGGGGATATAGCTCAGTGGCAAAGCACCCCGGGGTTCAATGCCTAGTACCGAAAAAAAAAGGACTTCCAACCTGTGATCTTAGATTGGATCCGAGACCAGAATAGGACATTAATTTAACACTTGACAAAATTTGAATAACATATGTGGGATTTAATAATAATGTTGTTTTAACTTCTGCATTTTGATAAGTGGTTCTGGATGATGCAGATTGTCTGTGTTCCAATAAAACTTTACTTTTTTTTTTTGTACCAGGGATTGAACCCACTGGAACTTAACATTTGGAGAATTTGGGAAAGGTTTGGTGAAATTCTTTAAATCTTTTTTGCAACTCTGAAGTTATTTTAAAAAGAAAAGTTAAAAAAACAAAATAGGATAAATAAATAAAATAAAGGTATGGGCTGGGGTTGTGGCTCAGTGGTAGAGTGCTTGCTTAGCACATGTGAGGCACTGAGTTTGAGCCTCAGCACCACATAAAAATAAATAAAATAAAGGTATCTGTCCATCTATAACTAAATGAATAAATAAATAAATAAGGCTGGGGATATAGTCCAGTGATAGAACAAAAGCAAAACAAAGGAAAACAATGACTCCCAGCTTTTAAGTTGGAACGTTTGTATGGGAATGCCATTTAAGATCAAGAGTTCACTATTTTTTTTTCGGTACTGGGGATTGAACCCAGGGGCACTCCACCACTGAGCCACATTCCCAGCCCTATTTTGTATTTTATTTAGAGACAGGGTCTCACTGAGTTGCTTAGGGCCTTGCTAAATTGCTGAGACTGGCTTTGAACTCGCGATCCTCCTGCCTCAGCCTCCCAAGTGCTGGGATTACAGGCATGCACCACTGCGCCCGGCAAGAGTTCACTTTTAAAACTGGGTGCAGTGGTGCATGCATACAGTCTAGGCTACTTAGGAGGCTGAGGCAGGAGGATTGCTCGAGCCCAGGACATCAACACTAACATGGGCAACATAGTGAGATCTCATTTCAAATTAAAAAAAAGTGTAGTTTTAGACACATTTTGAGATGCTGATGCATGTGATGTCCATGTAGATGCCCCAAGAAGGCAGGGGCATATGCTATTATGGACATCACTGGTAAGTTGGAGACCTGGAAAAGATATAGAAAACATGTTCCTCAATCCCACAATGGTAGCCCAGTGCCTGAGGTGGAGCTGGACTGAGGCAGTGAGGAGGGAGGATGGGGAACTCAGGCCTAGGTCTTCTCAGTGGTACACGCAGCCTTCTGCTCAGCAATCATGAATCTCACAACACAACTCTAACCTATTCTTCCCATGTTACACCGGAGAAAATGAAAATCAGAGTTGTGCTATGAGATGTATAAGGACACAGCTAGGAAGTGGGGAAGAGAGGGCTGTCTAACCCACCACTGGTGAGCCAATTTCCCCCTTGGTAATGGTGAGCATCTGTGGCAGAGAATGGTGGGTTGATTTCCTAGGGCTGCAGTAATCAATGCACAAATGCACAAATGGGTGGCTTAAAACAAGAGAAATTGATTCTCTCACAGTTCTGGGGGCTGGAAATCCAAAATCATAGTTTTGGTATGACCACACTCTTTCTCCAGGCTCCAGGAGAGAATGTTTCCTTATCTGGTCTTTGATGTCTGGTGATCTGAAAACCTTCAGCACCCTCTGGCTTACAGCTGCATCCATGTCCAATCTCTGCATCCATCTTCACAGGGTCTTTTCTTGTGTCCTCCTCTCTGTGTCTGTTTCTCCTCTTCCTCTGCCTCACTCTCATAAGTCAACCTACTTTGCCAGGCTATTGAGGAGACACTTAGCTGTTAGCTTCAGAAAACTCACAAAATGCTTCTTGAGCTTAAGTAGGCAGCCTTCCAGTTTTTCTTTATCCAGTTTCACAAATATGCCTCTTTGCATAACGGATCAGCAGCCATAATGCTGCCAACACAAATGTGGCTTGATCTTCTAGACTGCCTATAATTATGACAAAACCCTCAGATTCTGGTCCCTTATGACACAAGGGTAGTTGAGCATGAGGGGAAATGCACAATAAATGTGTCTGCAAGGATGTCTACTCAGAGCTCGGAGCACTGGGCAGGATGTGTGTGGAACTGCACCAGTACACCATGAAACCAGGCTACTGACTTCACAAATAAAAACCAAAACTGCTCAGGCAGCTTACCCCCAACCCTTTCGCACCATAGCTTGGGTTCCTTGGGTAAGATTCCCCCACCCCCCTGCATAATGCTCCTGGAGTCACAATGCCATAGTGGGGCAGGAGTCAAAGCAGAGCAGTAGAAAGGGGAGTGGGAAGAGGGGAATGTAAAGGAATGTAAATGTAGTTCTCTCAGCCCCACTAACATGTGACTCATCCACCCATAGAGAACAGACTTGGCTGTAACACAGAGAGAATCATTTTCCTTCTGCCACTTGGGATTTTTGTAGTCCTTGGAAAAGACCTTTGGGACAAAACAGGAGAAGTTACTTCTAGAACTCAAACTCCTGATTTCTAATTCTCTACTTGCCTGCTCCTTTCAAGATGGTTTTCTGACTGGTAAGGACTCTTGAGACCAACAAAGAGCTCCTTCTCCACGATCAGACCTTATCAATAAATAACATATTGCCAGGAGATTATATAACAACTCCTATTTGTAGAACATGTTACAGTCTGCAAAGCATTTCACATAGATTATTTCAGTACTCTTGACAATTTCTGTGTGAATCTGGCTGCCTAGAAAAGATGCCTGGCATCCTGTACAGATGGTATTTCAAATAGAATATTGATTCAGTGTGTGGATGGTGCCTTGTGCCCCATAGAAAGGACAGAAGGTATTTGTTTGCTTGTTTTAGTATTTACATAGTTGTGTGACACTTCCAAAGCTACTCCAAATTTTGCATATATATGTATATATATTACAAACACACATATACATGTATGTATATTATTCTATATATAAATTCTATTCATACATCATTTTTTTTGAGGTTCTGGAGATCAAACCCAGGGCCTGTGCATTCTAAGCCGTGCTCCCACTGAGCTACATTCCCAGCTCCAAATTATATTTTTGAGTATAATATTCAATATTCCCAGAGGATAGGAGTCATGCCTTCAATTAACATTACTATGAATTTGCTCATATTTGGGCATTTTATTGGAGATGCCAAGCAACAAGAACTCTGGATGCTTTAGTTCTATTCAATCTGTTTCCAATCCTTTAGAAGGAATTTAAACTTTGGTTCCCTGCAAGCTCTGCAGAATCCCTGAGGCTGTCATTTGCAAACCACTGGATGCAATAACTGTGTGTGGGAAGCCTGCATATATCATCTGTGTGGATTATGGATGGTTTTGCAGACTCAGCAAAGTAGATCCATAGACAGCTTGAACAGAATCAGAGTCATGTATCAGCCTGCACCAGGAAAATGATTCCTACTAGATGAAAACTTCCCACAGGGAGACAAGAGTTGAAGTCTGTTTTTTGCTACTTTTACAGCAAGCCACAAGATCAGAGATTCAAAACTGCAAGGGGTCCTAGGGCCCACCCAGCCCCTCCCCTTTCATTTTATGAGGAGGAAACTAAAGCATGGAAAAGTGAAATGATGAACCCAAGATCACATAGCCTAAGTACAACACTCTTTCTATTGTGCTACATTATCTGTTCCAGAAAACACCTCAATAAAGCCACATATTGTTGTGCAGATCAAAGAAACTGGCATTATTTAGAATCATGCTCATCGCCTGCCCAGCTTCCAGTGTGAACGGGAGACCTTGATTTGCTGTCACCAGCAGCTTTTGAATGAGTTGCCTTGTGATGCCTTATATCAAAAGCAGTATCACAAACAGGACCAAAACATCTGTAAATGGAGTTTTGTGGCACAGCGTTTCTATGATATGAAACTAAAGTGAGGCTACACCATTCATCCCTTATTAGATAAGCAATATCAAAATATATGTATTAGTCTGATACAGTGGCACATGCCTGTAATTCCATTCCAGCTACTTGCAAGGCTGAGGAAGGAGGATGGAAAGTTCAAGGCCAGCCTCAGCAATTTTGCAAGCCCTATCTCAAAATTTTAAATAAATAAATAAATAAATAAATAGTTGGGCACGGTGGTGCACACCTGTAATCCCAGCACTTGGGAGGCTAAGGCAGGAGGATCGCAAGTTCAAAGCCAGCCTCAGCAACTTAGTGAGCCCTAAGCAACTCAGTGAGACCCTGTTTCTAAATAAAATACAAAATAGGGCTGGGGATGTGGCTCAGTGGTGGAGTGCCCCTGGGTTCAATCCCCAGTACCAAATAAGTAAGTAAGTAAGTAAATAAATAAATAAATGGCTTGGAATGTAACTCAAAGGTAAAGCACCACTTTCGATCCACAATACCACAAAACAAATGAACAAAACTATGTGTGATGAATGTGTTTGTCCGTCCTGTACCTGATGATGACATCAAGCCCTAGGCAGTTGTTCTGATGTAAACAAGAGGAAACAAAGTAAAACTTGGTTTGAGGGTGCCTCAAAGCACAACCTGAAACTGCTTTTCTGGTGTGTACAAGGCAGGTTTCCACCGTGCATACGTGGTTCCTCCTATCCATCATGACTTGCTGATCCCAAAAACAGATTCTGGGAAAACCTGGCATTAAGCAGGAATATGTCCCTTGCTCATGAATCCATTATAGCTCACTGTCACCTTTCTGCCTTTGCATCTCTTGCTCCCTCTGCCTGGAGTGCCCTCCCCTTTCCCTCACTCCATCTCTCAAGATTCAGCTTAAGTGTCACTGTCTTTGGGAAAACTTTCTTGACGTTGCCTCTTCCTTACCCTACCCCAAGCTGATTTAGAGTGGTCCCTTTCCATGCCCCTTTCTCCCCCCACCCCTGTGCTTCCTCTCCCTGCACACTGGTCACACTCTGCTGAATGAGGGTTTATTCCTCTTTTCAATGGGGAAGGTGGGGCATCTCTGTGAGAGGGTGTTTGCAAGGGTTTATGGGGTATGACTTTGATGGGTGATTTGGAGAAGATTTCAAGGAAGTGGGGTTTTGCTCTGGATTCAAGGCTTTCAGGACATGTGGGTCATCTTATGATTGTCTACTGAAGGATTCAGAACATGCCACCCCCAACTATACCACTTTGACATACTGCTTATTTTGAGCTGAAGGCACTTGAGAAACAGCAAATGCAATGAAGATTCTGGATTCCCCCTTTTCAACTAAAATTGAGTCATGAGATTTCCCATGAGAACGGTGTCCTCCCTGTATCAGGAAAAGAACATTCTTTTAATCATAAGAGACTGAGAGTCCATCCTGGAATGGACCTGTACAAACCTAATAAAATAACTTTTATCTTCAATTATTTTCCTCATTTATTTCCTAGTCACTGTCTCACAATTTACTGTCCTAGATCCAGCCTCTGCTTAACATATCGTCACAATTATTGTTCTTTGTGTAAAAGGGTATACAGCATAAGCTTTGGAGCCTAATGACAATTTTGGGTCTTCATTTTCCTTTTGAAATCTCCCATGTACATTCAAAAATATTAAATAAAAATTTGTATGCTTTTCTACTGTTAATCAACTTTACATCAATTTAATTCTGAGGCCCAACCATAGACCCTAGGAAGGTAGGAGGTTTAAAAAAATTTTTTTTAATTAAACTTATTTTAAATGACATTTAAGAATATAAAATTAGGGGATTGTGCTTGTAGCTCAGTGGCAGACTGCTTGCCTGGCATGTGTGAGGCACTTAGTTCCACCCTCAGTGCCACATAAAAATAAACACAAAGGTATTGTGTCCATCTACAACTAAATTTTTTTAAATATAAAATCATACATATTTATGGGGTACAATCTGAAGTTTCAATCCATGTATATACATTGAGCATTTCTTAAAAGATCAGGTTAAACATACCTATCTCAAATGTTTCATCATTTCTTTGTGGTGGAAATATTCAAAATCCTGCTAGTGTTTTTAAGTATAAGGCACATTTATCGCTATCTATAGTCACCCTACTGTGCAATAAATAGTACACCGAAACCGCTCATTCCTAACCTCTGTAGTATCGTGAATAAAACCTGTCTATAAGGTGGGAGGAAGCAAAGATAAACCTGCGATTGGCCCAAACAGGGGGACGTTCCGTCGGGTGCGTAATTTGGGCAATGTGCGGATCTTTGCCGGCGTTCTGACACGAGCTATCGAGTTTGGCCAGCCCACCACGACGGCCACGCCCAGTGCTCTGCCAGGGGAAAAACCCCACGCCCCGCGCCGCGTGGGGAGCGGACGGCCCCTCCTCTACGCACGTCCCGCTCTCTCCGCGCCCCGCCTTCCCGGAAAGGGCGGGGCCCGAGGGGGCGGGGCTGGCGATGGACGCGAACTGGCCTGTGGTGTATTTGGCGGGAGGCTGGCTCCGCTGAGCTACCTGTGGCCGCGCGGGATTCTCAGTTTCCGCTCTGTCTCCCTGAAGTTTCTCAGTCCTTCCTCCATGGTCTCGGCGTAGGGCATAGTAACCCTTCGCTCGGAGGACGCTATGGCTCCCAGGAAACGCCCGGAAGCCCCGAAGACCCCCAGCGTGGTGGTGCGCCTCCGGAGCAAGAGAAGTCCCCGGGAGCTGGAGCCCGAGGCCAAGAAGCTCAGAGTGAAGGGCTCCGGTACTGCCTATGCCTGCTGCTTTAATATTTCGCAGTTCGGGAGGCCCGAGTTGGGGTCCGGCGCCCCTAGGTTCTGGGGCAGTCCCAGGTCATGGTGCATTTCGCCTGCCCGTGCATCCGTCCACGCTGGCGAGTTTAAGCTTAATCCCCGCGCCCGGGTGACAGAAAGAAGCCGGTGGGCTTTTCACGTTCCTGAAGGTCCCAGGAATAATCCTAGCCTTCCTGGCTCGCTAGCTGCTGAATTTCGACAGGCAGGGCCGTTAGCTGTGTGTCCTTGGTTTCAGCTGTGAGAGCCCGCAATCCATCCCTCCTCCCTTCCTTAGAAAGCTCATTCTCAGAGGCTTCAACCTGGGGTGTAAGGATCAGGGGCAGCCCAGAAGACTGGAGCTGGGGGTGGACCAGATGGGTTTTGCCCATGAGAATAAAGAATTGGTTGTCTAGAGGTTGGGTCCACCAGTACATATTGGCGATCCAGGGTTGCTTTTTTCTTATTATAATTTGACACCCTCCCCCAAGTAGTCTAGTTAAAATTTACAGCTATTCCAGACTGTATGGATCCTGCTGGTTTCCAGGAGAACTAATAGATCTTGAAACTAATACTTAGTCACCTCTACATTATTGGAAATGTATCTCAGTGGTAAAGTATTTGCCAGCTCAAGAGGCTCTGGGTTCCATTCCCAACAATGCCCGCCACCCCCCCCCCAAAAAAAAGCTTTTCCTAAACTGTCACTGCTGCTATGCTGTCCTTTTATTGTGCATTTTATGTGATTTTAAGATTAGCACACTGGAAAGTGTTCTTTTTCTTCTTCCTCTTCTTTTTTTATTAATGGCACTGGAGATTGAGCCCAGGGTCTCACATATGATAGGCAAGCGCTCTACTGAGTTACATGCGCAGTGCGGCCCCCCCCCCCCTTTTAATTTTGAGAACAGGAACTCACGAAATTCGTTGCCTGGGCTAGCCTCAAACTTGCTGTTTTCCTGCCTCTGCCTCCCCAGTAGCTGTGATTACAGGCATGTACTGCCGCACCCAGCTATTCTTGTGTATTTCTTTGGCTCAGCTTGCAAGAAGCCTACAAAATTATATTCAGTTTTGCTTTAAAATTAGTGTCTGGGGGAGAGTTTTGGGAAGGGTTGAGTCTCATCATTTCTTTCTTGTGCTGAATAAGACTAAACAGACCATACAAAGGTGATGAGACAGATTGTCCATGCTGAATAAAACTGTAAGGCTTTCTTTATGGGATTTCAACTGAAAAACCTTCCCTGAGATCAGAGAGGAAAATATGTGTCTGTTCTTCTTGGCAGGTTCTAGCAGGAGATATGACTCAGCCTGCCTTTGGGCGGGGTTGGCTAGCCTGCAGGTCCCGCCACCATGCAGCAGCATCGTCAGGGCCCTCCACCAGCATAAGTTGGGCAAAGCTGCCTGGCCATTACTACAGCAGGTGAGGCATTTCCTAGCTGAAGTGCTCAAGGATTTGCATGATGCTTTTTTACTGTTGTACACTCAAAACTAGATAATAGGTTGGTTCAGCAGGTTGTCAGAGTGGTCAGATCATCCTGACCCTGCCATCTGGCCTTCTGGGCACTTCTAAGGAGAAAAGTCTCACGCTGTAAAGGGCTCAGCTGGAATACACTACATTATAGGTCAGGTACAACACAGATATTTTCATGTGCAGGGCCAGGTAGCTTTCCTTTGGTGGGAATACATTACTCTAGGACTCATCTATGAAGGAGCCAAGAGATTGGTAGTTTACCCAGGTTTCAATTCAACTTAATTCTATTTTTTTTGTCAGGATCTTCAGCAGTCCTTTTTGCACTCTCTGGCTTCTTACCGGATATTCCAAAAGGCTGCCCCTTTTGACAGAAGGGCTACATCCTTGACATGGCACCCGACTCATCCCAGCACCCTGGCTGTGGGTTCCAAAGGGGGAGATATCATGCTCTGGAACTTTGGCATAAAGGAAAAACCCACCTTCATTAAAGGGGTAAGCAGTTCCAGGTGGCAGATGGTAGTACTGAAGAAGTAGTTGATGAAGGAATGAAAGGAATGTTGACATCAAGTAGCCAGATGTTTGGGATCAAAAGTAACTAGGCACTTCTAAGCATATAAATGGTAATGAGACTCAAATATTTATTGAATGCCTGCCCTTGAAATATTTGAAGGTATAGACTAATGATCATTAAGCCCCTTCTTGTCTCTTAGATCCATCTTTTCTGTCCTTGGCTCTATGTTTTAGCCACACCAGCTATTTCTGTTCTTGAAATTGGGGCTCTGTACATGTTGTTCCCTTTGACTGGAGTGCTTTTTCCCAAGGGCTTCTCGTGATTGACTCCCTCTTATTGTTCAGGTCTCTGCTCAATCTACCTTTTCAAATACTGCCTCTCCTACTCAAATATAGACCCCACCCCACCTAATCATTCCCTAGGTCATTGTCCTGCTTCACATTCCCCCTCAAGTGTTTATAGGTATCTGAAATATTTTGTTTCTTTGTGTGTCTTTACCAACCAGAAAGTTGACTCTTATTAGGTCGGGAACCTTGTCTTTCTTGCCACTGTGCCTGGCAAAATTTACCATCTTAACTATTTTTGGAGACAGGGTCTCACTATGTTGTCCAGACTGGTCCCAAACTGCTGGGCTCAGGTGTGCAACCTCCTAAGTAGCTGGGAGTATAGTTCAGTGGCAGTAAGTAAATTGTGTAATCAATCTCTATACCTTTTGAATGTTGGGACTAACTAATATCAAGCGCACATCTGAGCTGGATTACATCTGAGCTGGATTGCATGTCAGCTCACCACTTTTTGAACTGTGGTGTTTTTGTTTTTTGGTACTGGGGATTAAACCTAAGGGTGCTTAACCACTGAACCATATCCCCAGCCCTTTTTTTTTTTTTTTTTTTTTTTTTGAGACAGGGTCTCGCTGAGTTGCTTAGGGCTTTGCTAATTTGCTGAGGCTGGCTTTGAACTCATGATCCTCCTGCTTCAGCTCCCCTTCGCTGGGATAATAGGCATTTCCACCTTGCCCAGCTTCCACTCTGGTTTAGAGTTGGAGGAGATGAGGGGAAATCTGGTATGAGATCTCATAAATGGAAGGGTTTGAGGAACAGCCCATCAAAAAGGTCAGATTAGACAAGTGTGGGTGGTTATAATTCAAGATGCGAAATGGTTGTTAAAGAAAACAAGTGTCAGAAGCCAAAGGAAAATCTGCCAGAGGGGAGCTGAGGACAGAACTTGGTGGGTTTCCTCCCCTTCTAACAAGGCAGGTGACCACTAGGAAGGATGCTTTAAATTGAAGTCAGAACTCAGAGCTTGGCAAGAAGATATTTATTTTTTCCAGGAATCTAGGACATGGGAATAGAGAAATGTGGTTAAACCTTGAGGTGGTAAGAGCAGTCTAAGGTATTCTAGGGGAAGTGGTTCCTGACTAAAAGGGAAATGACAACTGTTTTGAACTTGTGCCAGACTGAGGTGGGCTGCTTTTGTTTTACATCACCTTTTTTTTTTCTTTTTTTTTGTGGTGCTAGTCATCAAACCAAGTGCCTTGTGCATGCTATGCACAGTCTACCAGTGGAGCTACATCCTTAGTTCCTGACATCACCTTTTACTGTTTATGTGCATGTAACTAAAGTTGCCTTATACTGTCACAAAGATTGACCTAGGAGCTAGCTTGGAGTAAAGGAGAGGTTTACTGATCTAGAGAGCGTATTTTAACTCTCAGGTGCTGACAGCAGAAAGTTGATTTGAGACCAGTTACTGGGGAGCAGCCGTGCCATGTCCTATCACTTAAGTCAACTGACCTTGGCTGTGCTCTTTACATTTTTCAGGCCCCTTAGTTAGGGAACACATATAACATTTTCAAAATGAAGATAGCTTTACTTTATTCTTACACAATTTATGTTGTGATGTTTTTTTTGTTTTTTTTTTTCACGCAGGGCTTGAACCCGGGGCCATTTACCCATTCTCTAGCTTTTTTTTGGTATTTTATTTAGCTAGGGTCTCACTGAGTTGCTTAGGGCCTCGCTAAGTTGCTGAGCCTGGCTTTGAATTCATGATCTTCCTGCCTCAATCTCCGAAGCCACTGGGATTATAGGCATGTGCCACCATGCCTGGCTATTCTTATACAATTTATGTTTATCGTAAAAATTCAAACAGTAAGAGGAAAGTATAAAGTAAAATGATCCCAAATCCCCATTTTCAGATCTCTGTGCATGTGTACTCTACTATACACATCCATTCTCCTATTTCTGTTATTACATAAATGTTTTAGCATAAATGTGGTTTACTTATGTCATATGTTCTAGTTTAATCTTACCATACTAGAGGAAGACCATTTAAAAATATCTTGTAATTTTCTTTTTTTGTAATGCCTTTGGTTTTGGTATCAGGGTAATGCTGACCTTATAAAATGAGTTGGAAAGTATTCCCTCTGATTCTATTTTCTGGAAAAATTTGTATGTAGAATTGGTATTGATTCTTCCTTTTTCTTTTTCTTTTTCTTTTTTTTTTTTTTTTTTTTTTTTGCCATGCTGGGGATTAGGACCCAGGGCAAGGCAAGCACTCTATAAACTGAGCTATATCCCCAACCCTCTTCTTTTAATTTTTGAAGAATTCACTACAAAGTCATTTGGGCCTGGATTTTTTTCTTATTTTCATATTATTTTTATTGAGGTATATACAGTGAACTATACATATTTAAAGTCTACAGTTTGATGAGTTTTGATATATGCACACAATCATCATAATTAAAATAATGGACATGTCTGTCATTCCTAGAAGTTTCCTAATGCCCATTTACAATCCATCTCTTTCTGCCTTTGGTTCTATCCCTTGGAAACTACTGATCTGCTTTCTATACCTATAGATTAATTTGTATTTTCTCAAACTTTACACATATGCAATCATAGAATATATACTTTCTATTTTTTTGGTTTCACTTCTTTCACTCAGTATAATTTGAGATTCCTCTACATTCTTATGTGTATCAATAGTTTTTTTTTCTGCATGGTGTTCCATTGTAACAGTATGCTATAATTTATCCATTCACTTGTTTGAAGAACATTTGAATTTTTTAGTTTTTGACTCCTAACAAATAAAGCTACTATGAATGACCATCCATGTACAAGTACTTGTATGGACATGTTTGCTTTTGGGGGAAATACTTAGGAGTAGAACAGCTGGGTTGTAGAGTGGGGTTCTTTTAAAGATTTTTTTTTGTGGTGCTGGGGATTGAACTCAGGCCTTGTGCATCTTAAGCACGTGGAATGCAAAGAGTGTTTGTCTGCAGGGGTGTGGAGGGATTGGTAGTCATCTGACATTTTTCTGTTTGTATAATGAGCAAAGAGAAATCAAAGGTAATGGGAGGGGAGAGAGTGGCAAAATGAATGATGAGAGGTTTCAGAAACTAATTTATTTATTTATGTATTTGGTACTGGGAATTGAACCCAGGAGCACTGAACCACATCCTCAGCCCTTATTTTGAGACAAGGTATCACTAAGTTGCTTAATGATTAGTGATACTGAGTATTTTTCATATGCTTGTTTGCTACTTGTATATCTTGTTTGGAAAAATGTCTATTCAAGTCGTTTGCTGGCTTTTAGTTGGGTTATTTAGGGGTTTTGTTGTGTTATTATGATAATTTAAAAAATATATTCTGGATATTAACCCTATATCATATTTATGACCTGGAAATATTTTCTTCCATTCCACAAATTATCTTTTCACAATGTGGATTGTTTCCTTTGATGCTTGAGTTTTTTTGGGGTTTTTTTTTTTTGGCTTGAGTAATTTTTAATCATTTAATCCAACCTTGGAATAAATCCAGTTTGGTCATAATACATTTATCCTTTTTAAATATCACTGGATTGAATTTGCTAATTGTGTGTGTGTGTGTGTGTGCATGTATATGCATATATATATATTTTAAGTTTTGTAGTTGTAGATGGACATCATGCCTTTATTTTATGTATTTATTTATTTTTATTTATTTATTTTTTTGGAACCAGGGATTAAACTCAGGGATACTCGACCACTGAGCTTCATCCCCAGCCCTCTTTTGTATTTTTATTTAGAGACAGGGTCTCACTGAGTTGCTTAGGTCCTCGCTAAGTTGCTGAGGCTGGCTTTGAACTCACGATCCTCCTGACTCAGCCTCCCAAGTCGCTTGGATTACAGGCGTGCGCCACCACACCCGGCTCATGCCTTTATTTTATATGTTTATTTTTATGTGGTGCTAAGGATCGAACTCAGTGCCTCACACATGCTAGGCAAGTGCTCTGCTACTGAGCTACAGCCCCAGCCCTGAATTTGCCAATATTTTGTTTAGGATTTTTGCATCTGTGTTTGGGTATAAAACTGGCCAGAGACTTTTGTGTGTGTAATATGTCCCTGTCAGATTTGAGCATCAAGGTTACGCTTGCCTCATTCCAAATTTCAGCTTGGAAATTACTCCCTCTTTTCTATTTAATGGAGAATTCAGGACTGGCATCTCTTCTCTTTCCCTCATCTTCCTCTTCCCTTACCTTCCTGAACAGTTCAAACTAAAAGTTGTTAAGTAGGTTTCAGCAAGAGAGACTTACGTAGTGGGGAGGAATGGTGGCCGGGTGTCAGGTGCTGGGGTCCATGAAGCTGGGATGGTGACAGATGTGATATCTTAGCAATAGAGTCAGCACCCAAGTAGGGTAAGAAGACCAGCATCCATGCAGGCAGGGGCAAGGGGTGGTGGTACCCTGTGGTGTCCTAGGATGTGGAGTAGTGAAGCCTGAGTGCTGGTGGGAATGGAAGATTGCAGTACTAGCAGCGAGGGTTTGACAGGCCACAGGCACTGGTTAGAATGTCCTGTAGAGCAGGGGAATATGGCAGTTAGCGTGTTGAGTTAGTTCAGTGCTTTTTGTGTAGGAAACCTTGTTCCAGCCTGTCCTGTTGGATAGTAGGGTTAGGCAAAAGTGGAGAGGAGCTCTTGGAAATAAAAAGTTCTTAAAACAGTGCCTGATATAAAATAAGCACTTAATAAGGCAAGCCCTTAATGTTATGTTTTTTTCCTTTTTAGTCCCCATAGTTGTTTTACTTATTTTAAAATTTTAATTTATAATTTATTCATTTATTTATTTCTGCAGTTCTGGGGATGGATCCCAGGGCCTTGTGCATACTTGGCAAGTACTCTACCTTTGAGCTACAGCCATAGCCCTATTTATTTTATTTTATTTTTAACAAATATTTTTATTAGTTATAGATTAACACAATGCCTTTATTTTTCATGTGGTGCTGAGAATCGAACCCAGTGCCTCACACATGCAAGGCACGCACTCTACCACTGAGCCACAACCCCAGCCCATATTTAGTTTATTTTAAAACAGGGTCTTACTGTGTTGCCACAGTTGTCCTCACACTTGCAATCCTCCTGTCTTCAGCCTCCAGACTAGCTGGGATTACAGGCATGTGACACCCTACCCTGTTCATGAGGGCTTTTCTGGGGTGGTAGAACTGTTCTGCATCCTGATTTTTGTGGTGGTAATTCAAATCTTTATGTTAAAATTCATAGAACTCTATATTAAAAAGTCATATTTACTATATATTAATTTAAAATATAAAAATAAAACTATAGTCTTAAAGAAGACTGCAGAGAGCATCCTGTTGTCCAGGTGTCTCAGCTGGCCTGGTCCTGTCGGAGTGCAGTATGTTTACCCAGGCCTGGGTCCTCACTTCCTGGCCCATCATCACTCACTGGTGTTTTCCTTCCTCCTCTTAGATTGGAGCTGGAGGGAGCATCACTGCACTGAAGTTTAACTTTCTCAATACCAACCAGTTTTTTGCCTCCTCAATGGAGGGAACAACTAGGCTGCAAGACTTTAAAGGCAACACTCTCCGAGTTTTTACCAGCTCAGATACCTGCAAGTGAGTAGTTTAACTAGTAAGAGAAAGGGCTTCTAAACTTCAGGTGTCATTCTATCAAGGGCATCTTACATAATTTTGGAGGGTGGTGCTGGGGATTGAACCTAGGGGTACTTTACCACTGAGCTACATCCCTGGCCCTTTATTTTTATTTTGGGACAGGGTCTCACTAACTATCAAGTTCCAGGCTGGCCTTGAATGTGGGATCCTCCTGTCTCAGTTTCCTAAACAGCTGGGATTATAGGTGTGTGCCAAGACACTGCATACTGGCAAGAGCATCTTGGTCCCATTTCTTTTACTCAGACGTGGCACATGAAAGAAAGGGAAGGTGTTAGCCACTTTCTCCCCTCCTTCCCTTCCTTTTCTTCCTCAGACTCTTTAAGTGCTCTGACCTTGATCCAGGTGAGTTATTGGTTTAGGAAAGTGTTCCAGAACCTCAGCCCTTCTTCTTCTTTTTTTTTTTTTTTGTGGTGCTGGGGATTGAACCCAGGGCCTTGTGCTTGCGAGGCAGGCACTCTACCAACTGAGCTACATCCCCAGCCCGAACCTCAGCCCTTCTTAGTGAAGAAGGCTTTAGAAATTTAGTTTTTTGATTTTGGTGGTGTTGGGGATTGAACCCAGAGCCACGTGTGTCAGGCAAGCACTCTACCAGTAAGCCATATCGCTAGCCTGGACTTCAGCTCTTCTGTAACTCATTCCCATATTACACTAGACCTTGAGTCTCACAGGACAAGTTGACAGGGCCTAGAAAGCCTCTGAGGGAAACAGGAACTGAAGACTTAATGGCCTCCGTTCACTAAAGTGTAATGACCTGACCAGCTCCTTGTGGAAGCTTAAATGGATACAGTCCTCTCCTAAAAGCAAGTGGCTGGAGAAATTAGAAAATGTAAGTTACTTTGATTTCCAGCCCAAGGTACAACTCTGACTGCTTGCTAAGGAATTAGGGTGTAGGGTATAACTAACATTGGGTGTTATCCTGAGCTACCCCACAGGCTGAGAAGAACATGAGCCATCAGGACAGGTGAATAGATGGACTCAGCTTCAAGTTATTCTTCCCCAAGAAGCCCTTCCTCTCACAGATAGCCAGCAAGGGTGGCAAAAGGCCAGGTGGCTTGGACTTGATGGTTTTAGATAAACTATGTGACTTGGAACTCTCCTGGCTGGGTATCAGGATCCATGAAGCACCCTCCCAAAAGCCCTCATCCTCATGTAGTCTGCAGAAGAGCTCTTTGTGTATGCTTTTTCCCTAAATGCTCAGAAGGGGGCAGACGTTCGTTTCTAGCCAGCTATAGGAACAGAGCTGGAGAATTCTTGTTTGGTTTGTCATCTCTTTTGACCCAAATCTACCATCTCCATCTACCAAGTGATGGAGAAGGGAACAGGAAATGAGGCTTCCTCAGAACCTGGGCTGTCATAGGCAAGCTAGCCTTGGGACTTGCCTTGTGAATCTGAAGTTGGGGACTCTTTCTAGCTGAAAATGCTGGGCAGTTAACAGGGCACATTTTCGAACCCTATCACCCTCATTCACTCTGGATGGTAGACAAGTCTGAGTGTTCCTCTCTGGGGATCCATGGCAAGACAGTTATTCATTCAACAATTTATTTATTGAATGCCACTGTGGGTTAGACACTGGAGCTGTTACAGTGAATAAATGGACCTGTCTCAGGCCCCAAGAGTCTCATGGCAGTCTTTCCCTTTAGCGTCTGGTTTTGCAGCCTGGATGTGTCTGCCAACAGCCGAGTGGTGGTCACAGGAGACAACGTGGGGCATGTGATCCTGCTGAACACAGATGGCAAGGAGGTGCGTTCTCTGTAGCCAAGGTCCTCCCTGTCCCGCCCTTGTCCCTGACTCAGTTCTGTGTCCCCACCTGAACTGAGCTCTCTTCTGCAGCTTTGGAATCTCAGAATGCACAAAAAGAAAGTGACCCATGTGGCTCTAAATCCCTGCTGTGATTGGTTACTGGCCACAGCTTCTGTAGATCAGACCGTGAAAATCTGGGACCTGCGCCAGATGAAAGGGAACGCCAGCTTCCTCTACGCGCTGCCACACAGGCATCCTGTCAACTCAGGTAGGACGTCCTACGCCTCAGCTTTCCTGCAGACCCTGCCTATCACACCACTGCTGGGGTTTTTCCTCAAAGTTTGGAAGTTGTTAGGTCAGACTTTCACCCCCGGTAGCATCTACCAAACTGATAACCGGGAACCTTTGTGGCTCTGGCTCTTCCCATTAGCTGCTGAGTTTTTGTATTTTTGTTCACAACCCAGATTCACCTCTCCCTGCCACCTGTCTAGGGAGAACTGAGAGAGTGGGTACCCCTACAGGAGAAGGCCTGCAAAGGCCAGGATAACAGGGGGCTCCAGTTCTATCAGCTTAGGGACTTTTTCCTTCGTCAGCTTGTTTCAGCCCTGATGGAGCCCGGCTCCTGACCACTGACCAGAAGAGTGAGATCCGAGTTTACTCTGCCTCCCAGTGGGACTGTCCCCTGGGCCTGATCCCACACCCTCACCGTCACTTCCAGCACCTAACGCCCATCAAGGTGAGTGATGGAAGGAAAGGCAGCTGTGATCACAAGGGCAGACAAGGTCTACTCAAAGTGGGGAGAGGGGCAGATGTGGCAGCCTGTAATCTCAGATCTCTTCTCATCCTGAGAAAAGCAGACTCTTAACCCTTTGGTTCTCTCTGCTCCTTTTATCTCACTCCTGTGATTCCATTTGGTTGAATTTTGTTAATATCTCTCTGATTAGGCATTTTTCTGAGTTTTTTTTTTATATTTCAGCCCAACCCTGATCTGACTGGCCATTTTCTATGATCCTGACCCTCTGTTCTGTCCTATTTCAGTTACATGTGTGTGCAACTGATCCACAAACTAACCTTCACCTTCTTAGTTTGTCTTGCAGGTTTAGGTGGCTTCTAATAATAGAAATAAGTCCCTTACTTTCCCAATTTGGATCTCCGTTTCCTCATCTGTAAAAAGGGAATAATAGTATCTAACTGATAGGGTTGTTGTGAGGATGAATCAATATGCTTAAAGCACTTGGCACCATGCCTAGCACCTGGTGAGTACTCAGTAAATGGTGATTTAGTACCCCATGTCAACTCCAGTAATTAATAATATCAAGAATCATTCATCAGTTGGTATTCTTGCTAATCCATTTGTTCACATCTCTTTTGTATCTTGCCAGGCCAACTTTCTATCTGTGATTTGTTAGTGACTTATTTCCAAGCCACTGCATATCTATTTCCTCCTCCTTGCTAAACATGTCTTTCTTCCTTCAAAACCTCCCTGAGCCAGGTGTGGTGGTGCACACCTGTAATCCCAGCAAGATGGGAGGCTGAGGCAGAAGGATCAAAGTTCAAGGCCAGCCTCAGAAACTTAGCAAGGCCCTTAGCAACTCAGTAAGACTGTGTCTCAAAATAAAAAGGGTTGGGGAGGCTGGGGTTGTAGCTCAGTGGTGGAGCACTTGCCTAGCACATGTGAGGCATTGGGTTCTATCTGCAGCACCACATAAAAACAAAACAAATAAGCTGGGGATATAGCTCAGTTGGTAGAGTGCTTGCCTTGCATGCACAAAGCCCTGGGTTCAATCCCCAATACCACAAATAAATAAATAAACAAATAAAATAAAGGTATTGTGTCCATCTACAACTAAAAAAAAAAAAAGGACTGGAGATGTGACTCAGTGGTAAAGCACCCCTGGTTTAAATCCCCAGTACCAAAAATAAAAATTAAAAAAAAAAAAAAGATCCCATCCAATTCTGTCATTCCAATGAATACCAGATTTGTTTGGGGAAGGGCAAGCTGGAGAAAATGGATTTCCTCTCCTTTTTTAGCCTTTAGTAATTTTTTCTACCCTACTGTACCCTACTTTACCCTACCCCTGCTCAACCCTATCCTATCCTACTTTGGTGCTGGGAGTTGAACCCAGGGTTACTCTATCACTGAGCTACATTCCCAGCCCTTTTTATTTATTTTGAGACCAGGTCTCACTAAGTTGCCCAGGCTAGCCTCAAACTTGTGATTCTCTTGCTTCAGGCTCCTCAGTGGCTGGGATTACACTTGACGTGGCATCACTAGCAATTTTATACTGTGTTATTCGTGTGGCTAGAGGAGGTTTAGTAGTAGGGTTGTCAGGACTTACATCCTATTTGCTTTTGGTCACCAGAGGCTTTTGCATTGTTAAAGGCTCACCTCCTAGATTGATGCCTGGGCCAGGCTGATAATAAAACACTCATCGTTTATCAAGCACTGGGGGTGTTGCTTAGTGGTATAGTACTTCCCTAGCATTCATGAGGCCCTGGCTTTGATCCCCAGCACTGCAAAGAAAACAGGAAAACCACATTTATCAGTTGGAATTATCTCAAGAAATGCACAAGAGGTTGAAAGTGTGAATGTGTCCTAAGGGCAAGGGAGGCCAGCTGGAAATTAAACATTTATAAAGGTAGATGCACACACAGTTAAAAACCATTAGTTTTCCCATTGGTTAGGTTACAGGCTTGTTAGTGGCAAAGAATACTTTTCTTTTGCAGTATTGGGGATGCCACCCAGGGCCTCATATGTGCTAGGCAAGCACTCTACCACTGAGCTACATCCCCAGCCCCACAAAGAGTACTTTTAATGTCCCTCTTAACAGGGCTCTGTATTTATTCCTGTGCTCAATCTCTCCATCTCCTAGGCAACCTGGCATCCTCGGTATAATCTCATTGTTGTAGGCCGATACCCAGATCCTAATTTCAAAAGTTGTGCCCCCTATGAATTAAGGACGATTGATGTGTTTGATGGAAGCTCTGGGAAGATGATGTGTCAGCTCTATGACCCAGAATCTTCTGGTATCATTTCGGTGAGGCTTGGGCACTCAAATGATGGGAGGAAGGAGGGATTCAACCTACCTCGCTGACCAGAAATTAGTCCTGTGTGCCCTTCTGTCTCTGCCAATACCTTCACCCTCTCTTCATGCTGATACTCTTATCTCTACAGCTCAACGAGTTCAACCCCATGGGAGACACACTGGCCTCGGCCATGGGTGAGTAGAAGCAGGTGTTTCTCAGACTGGCCAAGCCCAACACTACTCCCCCAGTTTCAGTGTAGGCTCAGGTCAATTTAGCCCTTCCACGTTCACCCCAGGGCAGCAGCCAGTGAAGATGACTGGAAGACAGTGGTCTCTCTGGCCCAGGCCTCTATCCATCTTACTTTGTCTTGGTCATGGCATGCCTGGTTGCTGTTCAGTTTCCTAGCATTTCCTTACCAAGACCTAGGTTCCCTGGACCAGCCCCAAGCTCTCAGACTGATAGTGGAAGGTATAAGTCAGACTGTTCTTATTCTTTCTAGGTTATCACATTCTCATTTGGAGCCAGGAGGAGGCTAAGCCAAGGAATGAAAATGAGAGACACTGAAGAAAGTGTGGGCAAAGCCAACGGCTAGGAGGCCACAAATGGAAATGAGTGCTATGAAGAGGCAGCTATCTGTTAATGGGCCAAAAGTATCCAAGTTTTAGGATTGAAGGTGGACACTGTGGGACTGGGACACTGGAATGTTACTGCTTTGTTAGCTCCAGAAACTTAGGGTGATCCAGCTACCCTAAGAGTCCCTGTTATATCTAGCCTGGAGCCAAGCTTACCCTGAAGCTAAAGTACTTTTCTCCTTTCTGATGGGTGGTGGCTGAGTGATCAGGGCATGTTTTTATGGTTTGTACTCACTATTGACAAGTCCAATAAAACCATACTAACTGAGCTAAGTAGATATGGCACTGACCTGGTCAAAGGGCCCCTGGGGTCTCAGAAATGAAGAAAAGGCACAAAACCAGCATTCACAGTCCAAAACTTCATTCTCCAGGAGCTACCTCAGCCTTATTCTGTGCCACAGTCAAGCTATGCAGCTCACCACCTGCATTTACCTCAAGTCCCTGGAGAGCCCCATCCAGCTGAGGGAATATTTTCATGATTCAGTATGATTTGCTCCCTCCCACCTCCCCAACTCCCTCCCCAGTACAATACAAACACCCTTCCAGACCTGCTCAAGTCACCAAGGGGTGACAGAAGTGCCTGGGCCATTGACACTAATGGTAGCTTCAGCTGGACAAAGGAAAACTTGGTTGGCTGGTTGTTGGGGGATCCAGGTCCTTGGTAGCAAATGTTGTGTACCCCCAGAGTTGTGCAATTTTTCCCTCTAAATAAGCACTGAGAGGCAAGATGATGTCCGGTGACCCATTTGCCAAAGACTCCAGGCTGGAAGATAAAGAGCAGGGCTTGGTGGAAGAGCAAGGCGGATCAAGCACCGACTCCTCCAGTTTTTTTTATCCCAGATCCTGAGTGAAACCCGAATGCTTGTCTACATCTCAGTTCCTTAGGGGATATGGAAGAGGCAAATCCTGTTTGGAGAAAGCCAATGTCCAACACAGTACTTGGTGAACATCAGGCATGTGAATGCTGAGTGAACAGGTACCGTGGGCCAAGCCAAGCCCCAGTTGCTCATCTGGGCTGGTGTAATTAAGGAGGCCCAACCCAGGGTCTCCTGTCCATAGGCTGAGGAGCAGCAACAGTCAGGAACAGGGCCCAGCCCACCTCCCCTAGGAGGCAGAGGGAAGGGGGCTGAGTGGTTGTCAGGCATGGTCCTCCCCATCTGCAATGTGGCGGTAGCCAGGAGGCTGGGCCTGCATCCGGAAGAGGACGGTGAGGAGCAGCACTATGAGAAGGAAGAGTATGGAGCCACAGACGGCCAAGGCCACGATCACCTCTGGGCAGGGGGAGGGGAAGAGAAAGGTAACGTTAGCATTCTTCCAAAAAATGTTGAGCACCTACCATATGCCAGGTACTGTTCTGACATACAGGGGATACGCAGGCAGCCCTCATGGAGTTTACATCTAGCACAAAGGTTCTATTTTCCCAGGGCTCACACTTGCTAGGCAAGTGCTCTACCACTGAGCTACATCCCCAGGCCAAATTCACGTTCTAGAAGGAAAGAGCCAATAAACAAGCAAATGATGGGAATAACAGGTTAGTGATAAATGCTATAAGAAGGTCAGTCAGGGAAGGCATCGAAGAGGAAGTCAGAACAGACAGACAAAAGATATGAGAGCAGAGTGGGGGTCAGGAAGCAACTACAGAAGGACCCAATATGGGAATAAACATGACATGTTCTAAGGTAAGCAAAATAGTCTCACTGGAGCAAAGAAAACAAGGGGCAAGTAGGAGATGGGGCAGAGAACCAGGCTAAGCAGGGCCTGGGAGGTCAAGCAGAGAACTTGGATTTCATTCTCTAAGGAATGGGAAGCCACTGGAAGATTCTGATGTGATGAGAGCCTACGTATGTTTTTCAGAAATTAACTCTTATGTGTTGAGAGATTAACATAGACAAGAATAGAACCAGAAAGAACACTACAGATTTTTCAGCAGTTCAGACGAGCTGATGGCATGGACTAGGGAGGGAAGAGCATGTATCTGAAAGATACATGATAGGATAGGATCTGCTAGTGGGCTGGATGTGGGTCAATATCTTTATGAGAAAGATATTGCCTAGGGTTATACTGTCAAGAGAGTGAGGAATGTGGAATTTACTAAAATGGGGAAGCCTGGAGGAAAAGCATATTTGAGGGGAAGAGCATCTGGTTTTAGACATGTCAACCTAAATGCCCCACTGGACGTCCATGTTGAGACCTCAGTTCAGCTGGACATGAGTTTAGCCCCGAAAAGAGGTCATGCATCTGCAAGTCATAACAAAGACAGAACTTAGCATGAAGATGGTGCATGGAAGCCATGAGGCTGGATGAGGTCACCTTGGCAGTCAGCATAGAAAAGAAAAGGGGTGACGAAAGCTGTGGGCCATCATATTAGTGGGGAGGGAAGCCTGTAAGTAGGAGAAAAACCAGGAGAAACCAGGAAAGTTTTTTTTTTTTTTTTTTTTTTTATTTCTTGGGGTGGCAGGGTTTGGCAGTGCTGGGGATTGATCCGAAGGCTTCTCACATGCTAGGAAAGTGCTTTACTACTGAGGTACAACTCTAGCCCCCAAGGAAGTGCTTAAGGAAGGAGTAATCAATTATGTAATGCTGTTGAGAGGTGAGAGAGCTAAGTATTAGTCACCTTGACAAGGGTGGCCTCAATGCAATGTCAGTTTGAGAGAATGAGTAGGGAGGAAGCAAAGCCAGAGTCTAGGCAACTCCTCCTTGAATTCTACCCTCAAAGGAATCAGGGGAGCTGGAGGAATGGGCCTGAGGTCTCTGTTAGGCTCTGAGATGCAACTATCCAGGAGAGAAGGGAACACGGGTATCAGAGGTCCTCATGGACAGTAGAAGCAAGGGATCCAGAGTAAGTGCAGCAGTTGCCCCTGCAACCCGGCTTATGGCAGCAGTAAGCCAGTAGGTCCAGCGGTGGGAAAATAAGTGTGCTTTCCTGGCTGCTCTTATTTCTCAGTGATATAAGAAGTGAGTGCATCCCTTGAAGGTGGAGTGGGGAGAAGGGGTAAAATGTTCTCAGGGTGGAAGAGGGGACTGTCCAGGGAGATGCAGTAAGATGGCTGGAAGTGTGACAGCTCCCTCAAGACTTGGGGATGTGTGACATGGGACATGACTAGCACAGAAGCAGGTAGCAGCTCACCTGTGTCTGCAGTACTGCTTGCCAGCTGGCATTCCTGCTGCCAGTCCTTGGGCACGACAGGTTCTGTGAGGTGGAGGAAGTCCTGTAGTGGGCAGCGGTGAGGGCAGCCAGGCAGGATCAGTGGCCAGGGCTCGTTCTTACTTTCATTCCGAAAGTACATCTCCACTGAGAAATTCCTGAGGGTTGACAGCAGGCAAGATGGGATCTGCTCACCATGCCTCAGTGACAGCTGAGTGCCTCTCCAGAGGTCACACTGGTAGTTCGACTTACCCGTTGTCTTCCTGGTAGAGTTCAAATATGTGGCAGGAGGCGTAGGGGGCTTGTTCACCGTTGTAGACATCCAGTGCCATTTGCAGAGCAACCAGGGTAGTGTCATGCTGGAAAGGAGAGGGCCTGCCCATCAGCACTGCTCCCCGACATCCCCAGGCACTGAATAGAGTTGAAATTCAACTACTGGCTTGGTGTCAGCACACTGGGGAGTTCAGGATCTTACCGCAGAGTACACCAGCAGCTTAGGGAGTTGGGAGGTAGTTGCCATTAGAGTCAGGTTCTTCCGTATCTGAGCCAGCAAGACTCCTGAAGAAGAAAAGTCCCCAGTGTCACTGATTACAGCCATCATTACACTGGCTCAGACTGATTTGCTCCTCTCAAACTCTGCTAGTCCTGGGTCTAATCAACAACCCACAGAACTCTTTAGGTTCATGGGGCCCATGTCAGAACTCTAAACCACTCCCTACTCTCCAAGAATTTTCAAATTTACAGAGGGAAGCAAGATAAAACAAGGTGTCTATATTTAAACACAGATAAAGAAACTTGCCCCTTCATCAGTGAGCTATGAGGCCCTTCCCAGTTTGATTACTCCAGTGTGGAACAAAATGTAAACTTAAGACTGCTCCACAACACACCAGATGGTGGCTCCATGCCAAGGTAACTGCCATATGTAGGTTCTGAAAACTACTGAGGTGTCAGAAAGGCTCGACAGCTGGCACACTCTTGGGTGCTCAAATACGGAAGCTGGCACATGTTGTTATTCTCAGTCTTCTCTCAAAATGGCCCCAGCAGTAATCTGGAGGAAGGTATTCAGTTAGGGGAGGGAAGGTCTTCTGACATGGGTGAAATTTAGTAAGTATGGCAGAAAAGTATGTAAACCTAACTCTGTTCATGGGGCTAAGTGTCGAGAGAGCTGGACGACTAAAGGGGAAGACAAGGGGGAAACTGGTTTTGAAAGAGCAGAGAATATTTCAGGCAAGGACATGTGAGAAGCCCCATAGCAGATTTTCAATGTGGAGGGGAGTGACATGCTGTCCGTGTCACTCACCCCCCTGAAGCCGGGCCTTCTCTGCCTGCTCATGGATCCCGAAGAGGAAGCGGAAGCTGAAGTCCTTTAGCTGGCTCAGACGCTGCATGGTTTGGGGTGAGGCCCAGGGTGGCAGGAGTAACCCATGGGTTTGCTGTGTATTGTATGGGGCAGGTTAACTCCCCAGGCCTAGGCCAGAGCCTCTCTGGGGGCAGCTCTCTTCCTCAGAGGGAAGGTGCCTGTGTGTGAGGGAAGCGGGGGAGAACAGAGGTGAGGCAGAGGGGTTGGAATGGCAGGCGGTGCTGGGGCTGCAGGGCACAGGAAAGGAAGCTCAGGCACAAAGAGCAAGATTCAGCAGAAAGGCGTGTGATACCACAAGAGCCCTGGGTGGAGAGGAGTAGGAACTGCTGACTAGTAAACCATTTCCCACTCTGAGACTTTCACCCGTGGGGGAAGTTCCCATGTTTCACAGGCAGCAGCTTGCTGGACCTCCCAGTGGGCATGGCGGTACTCAGGCATTGTGTTTTACCATCCTGGTGACCTGGGCCTGCTGAGGGGGAGAGAACAGCAATCCCACTGGGCACCCCTGTGGGCTCACCTCACAGAAGAGTGTGTCATAGACATTCCAGACAGTCTCCAGAGTCAGGTCTGTAAGTCCTGTCTCATTGGCCACCATGTCCAGAAATTGCTATGAGAAATGAATCAGGGGATCAGTCCTGCCCTGGGGAGAGAGCAGTCTGATGACCTCCGGCTCAGCCCCTACTCACTGCATTCTGAATACTCTCATTCTGATACTCTGGTGTCTGCCGAGTCTCGTTCTGCAGCTGCTCATAACGGGGACATGGGCCCAATGGAAACTTCAGCAGCTGCAGTCCAAAGGGGGGAAACAGAGGCAGAGAAGTCTGGGACCAGCAGTACCATGCCCACAGTTGTCCCCCTTGCCACCTCCAGGGAAGGGTTGGCTAGTCTTACCCTGTCCTCAGTGACGGGCACAGTGTGAACAGGGATAGGCTGCCAGGATATGTTAGGGTTGAACTGCTGCATCCCACTGGGAGGGAAGAGTCCAGCCAGGTTGGCCTCAGCACTCATGAGAGTCCGGTCAAAGTCCGTGCTTCGCACATACACCTGCAGAGATGGCAGCGTAAGTCGCACCTGTCTGTACATGTAGGGGCACTCTGGCCCCTCCTTGAGGCCCCAAGGAAAGAACCTGTTCTTGATGGCCACCCAGAAAGTGTAAACCCACCATGCATCCCCTTCTTTTGCCTTTCCCATCCCTTCAAGGCCCCAAACATCAGCTGGGGCTGTCACCACTGTGTGAAGAACTCAGACTGTGGGAATGACTCTAATGCAAACGCCCCTTCCTCCAGTCAAAAGTGCTTAGTCAGTAGTAGGCTGTCCCTGGTCTTTCTAAATACTCTCATTCTGATACTCTGGTGTCTGCCGAGTCTCGTTCTTTACAAACTGGCTCAGAGACCAGGGGGAAAAATAAGGAACAGAGAGAGGGTTTGTAAAACAGGAAGAAACTGGGGAAGGGCAAGCTCGGGATAGGGCTGGGCTCAGGGAACATGAACATGTACAGACTCTTGAGACAGTTGTGCTGAGAGTGGGAACCAGAGGAACAGCTATAGCTACTTCCGTCTCTTGGGTGGGGAGAGGACCTCAGGAGGAGCACCCATGTCAATCTTCCCTGCTCCCTTCACCTTGTCATTTTTGGCTTATCATCTGATACCCCCACTGTACTCTCAACTTCACGGAAACAGACGTTGTATCTGTGTGGTACACCACTGTGTGCAAAGCGCTAGCACAGGAGGTAATCAGTGTTTTGGAGGGAAAGCCTGTTACTTCACAGTCAAAACCAACTTTGCCAGGTCCTTCCTTAAGTCTCAGCTGGATGCTTGATCAGTCTTGCCTTTTCCCATCCAAGCAGGGGCAACTCAGCTTCCAGAACTACATTCTAGATGGTTCTTAGATGGTCTCATCCTATGACCAAAAATGCAGGAGGGAGGCCAGAGTGCTCAGCCTCATCCTTAGGCTTCCTGAAGGAAGAGGATGAGAACAGATCCCATTCCTCTTGCCTCTTAAGCTCCCAGCCTTACCTCCTGACGGTGATAAGAGGTGTTTAGAAAGCCATGGTAGCGCTGCCGCAGAGCCTGGCCCAGCTCCCAGTGCTGTAGCATCCCTTCCTGTGGGCAAACCCAAGGGTTAAGAGGGTTCTTTTTTTGTTTTTTGTTTTTTTTTTTAACCGGGGATTGAACTCAGGGACACTCGGCCACTGAGCCATATCCCCAGCCCTATTTTGTATTTTATTTAGAGAGAGGGTCTCACTGAGTTGCTTAGGGCCTCACTAAGTTGCTGAGGCTGGCTTTGAACTCACAATCCTCCTGTCAGCCTCCCAAGTGCTGGGATTATAGGCGTGCGCCACCACGCCAGGCAAGAGGGTTCTTGTGGAAGGAATGGCTTACAAACCCTATGGAGTCTGGGTGCTGTTACTTTCTTGTTTTTTGGAACCAGGGATTGAACTCAGGGACACTCAGCCACTGAGCCACATCCCCATCCCTATTTTGTATTTTATTTAGAGACAGGGTCTCACTGAGTTGCTTAGGGCCTCGCTAAGTTGCTGAGGCTGACTTTGAACTCACGATCCTCCTGCCTCAGCCTCCCAAAGTCACTTGGATTACAGGTGTGCGCCACCACACCCGGCTGTTACTTTCTTAAGTATGCTCTGGCTGGAAGTAGGAATGGGTTATTCTGACCCCATGAATCATTTGTTAAGTGGCCAGCTGTGTGTGGCATTGTCCTAGGCATAGAGTAACTTAAGGTTAAGAAATTTGGTTGGGGCTGAGGATGTGGCTTAGTAGAGTGTCTGCTTAGCATGTGTGAGACCCTGGGATTGATCTCCAAGCACCACAAAACAACAACAATAAAAATATGGTCATGGGCTGGGGATATAGCTCAGCTGGTAGAGGGCTTGCCTCGCAAGCTCAAGGCCCTGGGTTCAATCCCCAGCATAGCAATAAAAAAAAAAAAAATCTGGTCAGTCAGCACCCATGTTGGAACTGGCAGCTTAGAGGACCCCAAGTTCGCAGCCTGCACCAGAGGTTACTCATTTGTTGTTGTGGTGGTATTGGGGATTGAACCCAGGGGCACTCAACCACTGAGCTACATCCCTAGCTCTTTTTATTTATTTATTTATTTTTTAATTTTGAAACAGAGTCTCACTAACTTGCCCAAGCTGGTCTTGAACTTGCAATCTTTCTGCCTTCACCTCCAGAGAAGCTGGGATTACAGGACTGTGCCACCACCACAGCCAGTCAAAAGTTATTCATTCTATAGCTGATCCTGAAGGTCACCTGCTTCTGACCCACCTTGGTTAGTTGACCAAACCCCTGGGGCCATTCCTCTTCCTGATAGGGGTCCTTGGGATATGTCTTCACTGGTGAACGGTCTCCATGTCGGTAAAGCTGAGGAAAGAAAATGGTTTGCCTACAGGTCAGAAGGGTCTCCTTGATAGGAACACAGAGCACACTTCTGCCCCATGTTGGGGAAAGGGAGCCTCATTCTCTCTGGGAAGCCTCACCGACACCCACTGCAAAAGATCAGAGTTCAGGAGGGTGCTAACTTGACTAAGCAACATAACTGGAGACCATGGGCAAGCCAAAGGCACAAGTGGGAAGAAAAAAATAGTGAGAATAATGCTTTCGGGGGGTAAAACTGAAGGAAAAAAAATCACCAAAGTCGTCTTTAATGGTGAGCCTCTTAACCTTTTAACCACATCCTTGTCCCAGGGAAGACTCGTCCCACCTACTCGCTGATACAGAACTCCTAACACGAACGCCCTGCCCCCCAGAATGACCCAGGGCTCCACATCAGTTCTGAACCCAGCCCCTCGAGCTCCTCCAGGCCAATGGTCTCCTAAACCAGATCTTCTCCAGTCCTCGACCCCCATCACAAGCCTTGTCCCTCCCTCCACCAGCAGGCCTTTGCCCTTCTAGCTCTGGCAAACCCTTTGGTGACTCTGTTGCCCATTACCAAGGTAACGAAGCGCAGACTCCGGGCCTGGGTGAGTGGCATCACCATAAGGTTCATGCCAAAAAGGAGCTGGAGAAGAGCCGCCCGGCTCCAGCCGTGCTGTCTGCCGGCCATCATCGCTCTAGTGTGTGTGCGCTCAAAGAGGCCGGAACGCGTTGAGTGGTACCTGCTGCAGCCGCCCGGACGCACCCGTAAGGACACACGCCGGAAGTGCGCTCGCCGACATCTTGCTAAGGGAGGAGCAGGGATGATAGAATCTGGAAGCGAATGGATGGAGGAGTTTCACGATCTGGCAGTGGCGGAGACGTGTAGGAATGTAGTGCGACATTGCGCGGCAAAAGGGCTTGAAGACCTTGTCTTGGTCAAGAGGACACGGGGTCAGAGCTGCCTCTTCCCGTACCAAGGTGGCGCTTGCCCTGGGCGGGGCCGTGGCCACGAAGGCGAGCGCCCCTTCAGGCGGAGGTGCTGCTGGTCCTTATCCCAGAGCCGGAGAGTGCAGAATTGGAGCGAGGGGTGGTGATGTATAGGGCGTCCCTCACCACGCCCTTGGCCTTCGGGTGGAGTTTGAGCCTTGGCTCGGACGCTGTTTCCCGGGAGAGGTCTTGTTTGGGATGCAGGGCAAAGTGTGTAAACAGCCCTTTGGACTCCCTGTGCCCTTGAGGTTGGTCCCAACATAGGCTCCTGTTCATGTCTGCCCGGAGCAAAGCTCCAGAAAGCCTCTCACTTCCTTTTTCCAGTGCTTTCCCTGTCTTCCTTCTTGTCCACTTACAACTTTCAATTTAGAGTCCAGACGTCATACTTCTTCCCAAAGGAGTTGGGTTGCACAGGATGTTCAGACTTTCCAAACTCAAAGCATTCAATCCCTAAGGGAGAATTTCAGACCTTTGGAAGCCATGTTTGGGGGCAGGCACATAATAGGGTAGGAATAAGTGGGGTTTCTGCAGAATCAGAGACCCTCTTGGCTTTGGCTCTTAGGATTCATGTGCAGCCACTTTTGCCTCAGGACTTTGTTGTGATTCTGAGCTTGGAGTGACGCACAGTTCTGGGGGTTAGATCATAGACCCTTGGGATGTTTTGATTCAGATCTGCCCACTAGAAGCAACTTCACCTCATCATTGACAAACAAAACTGATCACAACTATCTGTCATTATCTTGCCCTAGAACTCCTGATTTTAAAAAAGAAATATATTTATGTATACACATACACACACGATCTAAACTTTACTTCCAGAGTTGTCATGAAGGAGGCTGAAGAGCAAGTAAATTAAGAAGGTTAGGTAGTCAAATAGCTCTTAACCTTTTTAGTCACAAGCCCCTTTATGAATTGGATGAAAATGTAGACTTCTGACTTCCATAGAAATGTTCACACATATAAACACACATATTAGACTTTTGCTTATAATCTCAAGAGTTTCACAAAGACACTTCATAGGTTTCCAAATCAGCATCTCTGAATCCCTGATGTAATCTAGTCCTGTTATTTTACAGATTAGAAAACAAACCTAGAGAGACAAGTGACTTGCCCAAGCTTATATGGTTGAGAAGCATGAATTCAAATTCAAATTTTCTGTTCCCAGCTAAATAGTCTTTATAATGGGCTGTTTCTTACAGACTGCAACCTGCATGCAAGCCACTCAAACTGCATTGCTCAACTGTATTTGGTAGCTCCAGAATACCTTCAATAAAGAGATTTCTATTAAAAGAAACTCTTTCACCTTAGTGGAATTAAGTGGGTCATGACTAGCTGGCAAAATAGTGCATAATTATTAGGCTTTTTAGGTTTTTATTTTTGTTTTTGCAGCGCTGAGAATTGAACCCAGGGATATGCTTCCATCCCCTGTTCTATCTTTTTTATTTTGTTTAATTTTTTTTTCAGTACTGGACCTTCTACCACTGAGCTTCACCCACCCCTTTTATTTTTAATTTTGAGACAAGTTGTTATAAAGTTTCCCAGACTGGACTCAAACTTTCAATCTTCCTACCTCAGTCTCCCAAATTACTGTGATTACAGTTGTGTGCCGCTGTACCTAGCCAGAATATTTTTTCTATCTTTGCAAACTAGCCAGATCACTGTGCTTTCAGATTGTAAATTTGCAGATCACCAAATTTTAGCAAGTAGAACAAAAATCTCCCAAATTCATCTTTAGCTTTTCCTTCCCACTTGCTCAAATGTTTATATCCTTTGTGCCTATAATATCCCATGTAGGAGGGATTGATGAAGCAGATGTTGTTTTAATTTTTATAGAGAGAAATGATTCTAGGAAGGATGGAGATTAGAAGAGGTGGTGGAACCTGGAGCAGAGCCCTGATTTCTTGATTCCCCAGCTTTTTTGTTTGGTTTGGTTTGGTTTGGTTTGGTACTGGGGATTGAACCCAGAGGCACTCCACCACTGAGCCACATCCCCAGCCCTATTTTGTATTTTATTTAGAGACAGGGTCTCACTGAGTTGCTTAGGGCTCACTAAGTTGCTGAGGCTGGCTTTGAACTCGTGATCCTCCTGCCTCAGCCTCCCAAGTGCTGGGATTACAGGTGTGCGCCACCATGCCCGGTGATTCCCCAGCTTTTGCATATTTTATCAGACGATCCTGTGTTCTTCACACCTTGGTTTATAACTACAGGTGAAAAGAGAGAGAGAGATACAATGGGCATACCCTAGACTAAAATCATTCTCTGAAGGTAAGACCAGGTTTAGGATCATTGCTCTACTCTGTGTTGGCAAAAGCAAACTTAAAGCCAAGTGAGTTAACCATTTTTTCCATCTGGACAGGCAGCTTTGTGTAATGGAGTAAAGTGGGGGGGGTTTCTGTTTTGTTTTATATCATCATTACCTTCATCTTATGGTACTGGGGATTTCACCAGGGATGCTTTACCACCAAGCTACATTCCAAGCCCTTTCATTTTTTATCTTGAGATAGTCTTATTAGCTGATGTTGGCCTAGAACTTTTGATCCTCTTGCCTCAGCTTCCCAAATTCCTTGGATTACATAGTAGCTGGGACTACAGAGGTGGGCCACTGCACCCACCTATGTTTCGTTTTAATTTGAATGTGAGCTTGAGCTCTTGGATTAGCTTTACCTGTATTCAAATTTGATGTTCGTACTTTGCTAGTAACTATCTTTTTATATTTATTGTGAGAATAAATGAAATATTGCATGTAAAAATAAATTGTGTACATGAGACTAAGTAAATGTTATTTTTCTTCTTTATTTCCTGCCTTCTGTGTCATCTCTGAATTTATAGGTCTTGGAAGTACAAATTCCTTACTTCTTCTATCTTGTCATTGGGAGGTTCGGCAGAAGTCACATGAATAGGTATTTGATGGTCTGAAAGATATTCCCACACTTTCTACCTCTTCCATAGTGGTGAAGGAAGGAGCAAGAAGCAATTGCCCCAGTCTCTCCTACAAACCCAAATTTGTGCCTGCTTCGTGGGAATGAGTGCCTTTGGGGTAGTTATCCAGTAGTACATGTGACCAGGGAGTGGAGAATGCTCCTATTTCTGCTTCTATGTTCCCTTTGCTGCTGGAAGAAGCCTCTGGGGGTTTGGGGGGTCAGAAATGTGACTTAGGAGGTTCCCAAGTATGTTCCTAGGAATGCTGCCTCCTGCAGGAGCCAAGGAGACAAGAAAGGACTCTAGGCCTGGGGTGCTTGGGCTTAATCCTGTGGGCTGAAGGGACTGTGCCATGAGGGTGGGGCTGGCAAAGTAGAACATGCGATTCTAGCTGTGGGTCACCTGATTGCTTGCCCCGGCTTGGGGCTGAAATCCCAGGGGCTAGTCTCCAGAAGATAGCATCTCGTGGAAAGAATGCCAGCAGGTTTTGGTCTTTCCCCATTTTCCTTTCCCTTTTTCTAGGGGGCTCCTTAACCCCTTATAACCTGAAGGGATAGCTCTGCCAGTGAAGTGCAAGCAATGCTTTCTCCCCTAGAAGAGACCAGGCTGAGCTGATTCCCTGGCTAGGGGAGAGGGTTCTCGTACCTGCTGGCTCTACCCTGGGCAAGAGGCCTCTAGCTGGGGCTTGTATATGGTCCTGGGTCCTGGGAAGCCACCTGTGGGGAGACTAGAGTGTCAGGAGAAGTTGAAGATCAGGAATGGATGAGGGAGGCTTTTCTCAACTCCTGGAAAATACATCACCAGGCTCCAGACCCTGTTACACCCCAGTTCCTTGAAACCAGGTGTCTCTGGGACAGCTCTGAGCATGCTGCTACGCTGGAGCTTGGCAGGGAGGAGCTGGATGGGTGATGTGTGTGCTGGGACAGAACAGTTCCAGTGCCCCAGTGGCTGGTGTCCTGGGTTTCTACTTTCCCAGGACAGCAGGGGGCCCGGTGAAAATCGAGCAGGAACACATGAGAGGAACAGAGAGCCTTGTGCTCATGACTCAGAAATGCCCAGAGCAGGGTGGGGGCCTTGTGAGGGGACAACCTTGTGATGAGAGGGAACAAGAGCAAAAGCTGGAGGCAGAAGTTTGAGATGTGGGCTGTCAGAGGGGCTTTTCTGAAATGTGAGAATGAATACATGGGCAGATTTTGCAACACCCCTAACCCTGCCTGCTATCTTCTCACATGTGCTCCCTGCCCCTGCCTGTTCCCCTGCCCCACCCTGTGCTTCCTCCCATCTTTCACCAAACCCCCTTTCTTCTTCTGCTTTCCCATTCTTCTCCCATCCTGTTCCTTCTGTCCCGCCCCCACACCCTGTGTCCACTCTTTCCCTGTTCCCTCTGTTCTCCTCTTCCCTGGTGCCCTGTTCATCTCTGCTTCAATCCCTCTGGCTACTTGCCCTGGCCCCTGTCCTCTGCTTTAATGTAGGCCCATGGGAACTGAAGTTCACAGCAAAACAGGAAGAGCCTGTGAGCAGGAAACTGGGAATGGGTCAGGGGGTGAACAACCAGTAGTAACCTCAGCTCCTGCCTCGCACATCTGAACTGAAGCATCTGCAGGGCTCTGGACTCCCTGCAGCCCACCAGCCCTGGCTTCATCCATCTCAGCACTTCACTGGCCCATCAGACCTGAGAGGCAACAAGACAAGAGCATCCTGCACACTGATGCTGAGAGAAAAAGAGCCCAGGGAATGGAGTGGGAACATCTGGATTCTGAATCCCAGATTAGCCACTGTGTGTGGTCTTGCAAGGCCCTCATGTGAGCTTCAGTGTTCTCTGTAAAATGGAGTTATTTACCCTCCCTCCCTCCTGGCACTGCTGTAAGGACTGAATGAGATGGTGAGGGGTTTGTACATGGAAACAAGGACTTGGAGGGTGATGTACAGCTTCAAGTGGATAGGAAGACCCATAGCTGAAAGGATTGAAGGGGTAATGATACACACTGCCCATTCTTGCTCGAACACTTGCATTGTGCTATGATGTGTTTAATTCTCACAACCACCTTACGTGGCAAAACTGTTATTAGCCCCATTCTAAAGATACAGAAGAGGTTCACAGACATAAGTAACTTGTTTGATCAAGATCACACATCTAGGATGGGGGTGTAGCTCTGTGGTAGAGAGTTTGTCTAACACCAGAAACACTGAGTTGGATCCCCAGCACCTCAAAAAGGAAAAGAAAAAGGAAGGAAGGAAGGAAGGAAGGAAGGAAGGAAGGAAGGAAGGAAG
>JAJEJO010001534.1:439220-481020 GCA_020662805.1 Glaucomys volans
AAGGAAGGAAGGAAGGAAGGAAGGAAGGAAGGAAGGAAGGAAGGAAGGAAGGAAGGAAGGGAAATCAATCAATCACAGCTAACGGGAGGCGGGGGATTTGAACCCAGAATCATCCCAGAACCCAAATGTTGAGTTGAAATTGAGCTAACAAGCATGGGATGAAGAAGATCATATTTTTCTTCTTATCCATTCATCAAACAAGAACACAGTACCTATTCTGCTGCCTCCTCTATGCCAGGTCCTGTTTCAGGGATTATGGGAGAGAATCAGTGAAACATGGTGTCTTCCTTCAGGGATGGTGGATCTGTGTCCCAGGCAGCAGGGCAGGAAGGCTATGCTGAGTCTCAGTGGAGCCTGCCACCACCTAAGATGGGACTATTCCCCGGATGAGGCAACTTGCATACCTTCCTGGGTCCAACCTGGCTCCCCTGTGTTGCTGTCCCAGTCCTGCCATTGTTCAGGGCTGACTTCCTACCAGCCCCCGGCTCCTGGCTTCCTTCCTTCTCTGGCCCCCGCAGGGCACCCACAAACGGACTCCCTGGAAGGCCCAGCACCTGCCTCTCTCCACCCTTGGAGTTCTACCAGCTTGGCTCTGTCCTGGGGCTAGTGGGGAGAGCTTGGCCCCTACCCAGGGGCAGGGGAGGAGGAGGGAGGCTGGGATCGCAGGCTGGGGCTCGGTGTCGCAATTCTGGGCCGAGCTGAGACCTTTGCTCTGCGAGGTGTCTATGGAGGGGAGGGAACGCTGACTCTGGAGGCTGCTGGGATTGGGGTGGGGGTGCCTGGGAAGCTGTAAGAGCAAAGAGCTTCCAGGGTGGACAGAGGAAGGGGAGAGACATGGAACTGGGCCGGTCTGTGGGGAAATGCGACTGTCTCGGTTAAGGGTAGGGGCCGGGGTGGCGCCAGCTGAGGGGGTGGCCGGCCGGGGAGGAGTCAGCCTGGTGGGGAAGCTACCCCGTGGGCGGGGGCGAGGAGGCCAGGCTCCGGGCGGTCGGCGGGAGGGAGAGGTGGCCCGACCCCTTGGCAGTCCCTCCCCTCAGCCTTTCCTCACATTGCCACTTCCCGGGGCTCCAGGTCCCTCTGCTCAGCTCCAGTCGCCGGCCGGCTGCCGCGGCCTCGGGACGGGGGACTGCACCGTCCTCCTCTCCCAGCAAGGGGGCTCCAGAGACTGCAGCCAGGAAGTCTGGTGACCTGGGATTCGGTGGGTCCTCTGAGCAGTGGCCTGGGGCTGTGTGTGGGTCTGGGGTGGGACTGGAGGGTGCCCTAAGGACCTTAAAAAGTGTCTCTGGGGAAAGTGCAGGGTGAAGGTGATGGGGGCTTGGGGCAGGGACAGGGTTCTGTTTAGAACTCTTGAGGGGAACTGGGGGAGGAAGTCCTGGTGTGAGTTAGGGAGACTCTTGGAGCAAGAGGCTTGCTCCAGAACCCAGAAAGTGGCGGGAGTGGGATTTTCTGGCAAGGTGCTTGTCTTCTGGAGTGAGCCTTGATCCCCTCTTCTGGCGCTGCCTAACTTTGTCACTTCCCAGCTGCAGTGAGGGGGAAAGGGCTCTGACAGACATTCCCTGATGGCCTGAAGGAGGGTGGCACGGTGGCTAAGAGTTCATACTTTGAAGTCAGACCAGGCTGCTGTCCTGGCTTTACCACCACTGTTTGGCTGTAGCCAATTTACTTAATCTCTTTGAACCTCAGTTTCCTCATCTGTAAAATGGACTTAAAAATAGTCCTGTGGGGAAGGGGGTGTACCTTAATGGCAGACTACTTTCTTGGCAGGTGTGAGACCCTGGATTTGATTCCTAGCATTGCGAAAAAAGTAAAATAAAAAAAAAAAAAAATAGTCCTGATCTCATAGGGATATGCCTTCCTTCAGGCTAATACATGTTAAGTAAATGTCAGCTGGTAACGGGAGCACCAATAAAAGGCAGAAACCACAAGGGAACTGAGGCCAGAGGGAGCCCAATTCTGGAAGAATATAACCCTGGTCATTCCTACAGGACAGTGTCTTGGTAATGTCCAGGGCTCCAGGAAGAGATGTCCTTGTGGCTGGAGGCCCCTGTGCATGATGTTTCTCCTGGTAAGCTTCTTCGATCCAGCCCTCTCCTCTGAGCCAGAACTCTGGCTCCTCTCCTCTCTCAGCAATCAGCCTCCTTCACTACCTGCATTCTGCTCTCCTGCAGAGAGCAGTCCAGAGCTGTTCTTGGTGTGCTTGCCTCCTGTCCAGATTACCCCTGCCCTGACTCTGGTGCCTGGTGCTCTGGCCCTTGTAAGCTCCTGCCCAGTGCTCCTCATTCTGGGCTTGCAGCTGGGAAGAGTTGGCATGTCTATTGCTTGCCCAGCTCTGGCTTTGGCGAGTTCTGTCTGATCTCTGAAATGGATGTCCCAAAGGTTAGCATCTTTGTTTAATGTCTTGATGTGCAATGGATTCCAATTGACTGGTTCTGGAGTCACACAGAGCGTGAGCGGAAGTGTGGTTGCCCTCCAAGGGAGGAGACAGGTTTGCAGTTTCCCAGCTAGGATGCTGGAGGAGTGAAGCCAGGATGGGACACAGGACCCCCTGTGCCTCTCTTTTGGTCTCAGATTCTGCAGTGGAGCTGTGGGAGCCAGATGTCCAAGATGCAAGTGACCAGACTCAGGGAGACAGCAGCTGCATTCTTAGGGGGGAAGCCAGGATGCCCCAGTCTGCTGAGGGGATGGGGCTGGAGGCAGCAGAACCCACAGCCCTGTTCCCCAGGACAGAGACCCTTCCAGAGCCCACAGGTGAGGAGCTTCTGTGTTTGGGGGAGAGGCAGGCTCCCTGGATATGGGAGGGACACCTTGGAGCCCTTTACTTTATAATACTCTGGTTAAAGACTTTGGGTCAACTAGATCCAAGTGATCTGAGTGTGAATTTTGTTTGAGTCTCATTTCCCTTCTTTGTAAAATGAAATCAATAATTGTGGTTGTCTAAATGATCAATACCTGTAAAGGGCTCATATAGTACCTAGGACATAACGGTCCTCTACAAATGGATCTACTGTTCTGATGATAAAGAGACTAAGCCGCTCCTTTTGTGGGGGTGGGGAGGTGCGCCTGTAGTCCCAGCTACTCGGAGGCTGAGGCAGGAGGATCACTTGAGCCCAGGAGTTGGAGGCAGCCTGGGTAACAGCGAAATCCTGTCTCCAAAAAAAGAGACTAGACTTCATATAATGAAGGGAATGAAGGTCGCTGAGTGGCCAATGACTGAGTCAGGAAGAACACTAAGGCTCTTCCTTGTATCCAGAGCTGCGTCCACAAAAGCGGAAAAAGGGACCAGCCCCCAAAATGCTGGGGAACGAGCTGTGCAGTGTATGTGGGGACAAGGCCTCTGGCTTCCACTACAACGTGCTGAGCTGCGAGGGTTGCAAGGGATTCTTCCGCCGCAGCGTCATCAAGGGAGCCCGCTATGTCTGCCACAGTGGTGGCCACTGCCCCATGGATACCTACATGCGTCGCAAGTGCCAGGAGTGTCGGCTTCGCAAATGCCGCCAGGCGGGCATGCGGGAGGAGTGTGAGTGTGTGGGGGGCGGATTGGGGAGAGGCTGATGGAAAGAGGGTGCCCTGGTGTGAGGGCAGAAAGGTGCCTATGCCCACACGGGCTTCCTCCCCAGGCCACGAGTGTGGATTAAAATCTCTCCTGGCTTTTACTCAATGCTGTCTGCTTTTCTGGAGCCTCAAACCACCCCCTCTGCCCCATCCTTGCTTCCTGTCTCCCCACTTCTCCCCTCCTCACATCCGGGCCTGTCCTTAGGTGTCCTATCAGAAGAACAGATCCGCCTGAAGAAACTGAAACGGCAAGAAGAGGAACAGGCTCAGGCCACATCGGGTCCCTCGAGGGCCCCCTCACCTCCCCAAGTGCTCCCCCAGCTCAGCCCAGAGCAACTGGGCATGATCGAGAAACTGGTCGCAGCCCAGCAGCAGTGTAACAGACGGTCCTTTTCAGACCAACTTCGTGTGACGGTACAGTACTTGATGGGCCTGGGGAGAGGTGGCCAGAGCACCATCTGGCTTCTGGATGTCTGGCTCAAAGTACTTTGCCGTTTTGCTCCTTGCCCTCCTGGGTAGCCCTGGCCCATGGCCCCGGACCCCCAGAGCCGGGAGGCCCGTCAGCAGCGCTTTGCCCACTTCACTGAGCTGGCCATCGTGTCCGTGCAAGAGATCGTCGACTTTGCTAAGCAGCTCCCAGGCTTCCTGCAGCTCAGCAGAGAGGACCAGATCGCCCTGCTGAAGACTTCTGCAATCGAGGTGGCTGGAAAGGGCAAGGAATGGAGGGAGAACCAGTGTGGCATTGTCTGTGGGGGGCCTACAGACATCCGGCAGGGAGAGCCCAGTCCACTAGGGAGTAGGGAGAAGGGGAGTCAACCATCCCTCAAAGGGCTGTGCCCCAAGACCAGCCCTCCTTTTCTCTGTTGGGGCTGCTATTTGTGTGCAGGTGATGCTTCTGGAGACATCACGGAGGTACAACCCTGGGAGCGAGAGCATCACCTTCCTCAAGGATTTCAGTTATAACCGGGAAGACTTCGCCAAAGCAGGTGAGAGCTGAGATCACAAAGGGACTGTGTTGGATGGACAGGTGTTGTTTGTCATGGGGCCCATTGTGATTTCAGAGCCTGGGCTGAGGTTTGGGAAGGCTGACTGGTTTTTCTAAGAGAGAAAGTTAGAATGTTAAAAGGCCACTTTCAACTGCTCCAAATAAACTTTTCAGACTGTTTTTCAAGTAGCCTGAGGGGTTTATGGAAGTCACCTTGGAGGAGACACAAGGAAACAGAAGGCTGGCCTTCATCTTTGCTTTAGCCAAACAAGAAGGTCCATAGATTTAAAATCTATACTGTATATTATACTTCCGCACAACATTTTCCTTGAAGACTTTATATCTAGAAAAAGAAGTTTGAAAACCCTGAACCAAGCCTTTTATTTTATTTTTTTGTACCAGGGATTTTGTACCACAGGTGCTTATCCACTGAGCCACATCCCAGCCCTTTTTTTATGTTTTATTTTGAGACAGGGTCTTGCTAAGTTGTTTAGGACCTCCCTAAGTTACTGAGGCTGGCTTTGAACTCCTGATCCTCCTGCCTCAGCCTCTTGAGCTGCTGGGATTACAGGCGTGCGCCACCATACCTGACTGAACCAAGCTTTTTAGTAGTCAAAAATGAATAGATCTTTTCTGGATGTGCTCTTTAAGGATTCTGTGGGCTGACTTCCCCCTATTTTTTTGTTCTTTGGTTCTGGGGATCAATCTGGGGCCCTCACACCTGCTAGGCAAGTCCTGTATCTCTGAACACTCTATTGCTGGGCTCTCCTGGGCTGTTCTGTTCCAATTGTTCTTTCTGATGCCCCCAGAACTGGGGATGAAACATGACAAAGATGCCCAGATGGCACAATTGTAGAATAAGGGCAAACACTTCTATCCTCATCCTGTATCTGGAGTGTTTTATCTAAGAATTGATTTACATTGTTGGGCCTAGTGGCATACACCTGTAATCCCAGTGACTTGGGAGGCTGAGGCGGGAGGATCACTAGGTTCGAGGCTAGTCTCAGCGATTCAGCAAGACCTTGTCTCAAAATTTAAAAAATAAAAAGGGTTGGCGATTTGGCTCAGTGGTAGAGTGTCCCTGGGTTCAATCCCCATTACTGCAGAAAAAAAGAAAAGAAAAAATAATTGGTTCATATTGCTGCTTTCTGTCTGATGCTGGTTTGGGATTAAGCAAGGGGGTTCTTCATTTTTACCTACTGGTAATGTTTGTGTCGGGGAGCAGGGTTGGGAAAGGATGGAAGAATGAGCGAGTGTTGGAAGGACTGGAATTGGGGCTCAATAGGAGACCAAGTAGCTTAATGAAGAGCAGGTCAGTAAAATATGGCTAATGCTATGACTCCATTCTCAGGGCTGGAAAGTCCTGGTTTCTAGGCCAAAATTCATAAAGCCTTCCCTGGTTTCTGGTGACTCAGGCCAGCTCATGTTTCTCTTATCTCACCCAATGAACTTTCTAGGAAGGCCTCCCTTAACTGTAGGGCAGGGCAGAGCAAGGCTGTGCTGGCCCCTACTGCCTTCTGAGGTTCCCAGAGTGTCACTGGAATATACAGGCACCTGATGGGGGTGATTTGAGGTCTTTATCTAGTTTAAAGCCCGTTTTCTCTACCATACCATCTTTTTCTCCAAATACTTATTCCAGACCTTCTTAACCTTCAGAACACTCTCCTTCCTGAACCCTTCCCAGTTCTAATATCTCTGTGTCCCTTCAGCACTGTGACTTGAGCTATCTGAATCTGCACTTATTTATAGATTTCTTTATATAAGCTGTTCTGATGTCATCGAGTTGGTCTTTAATTTCTCATTCCATCAGAAGTGAGGTTTTAGAGAGAAGAAACTAGGGGCTCTTTTCTATTGCTTTTAGTTGGTTTGTTTGTGTTTTCTTTTTTCTTCATTACTTGTTTTCTTCTTTTTGGGGCTCTATTATGTCAGGTGTCCTTCCTCCTCTGCATCCACAACCATATGCTGCCCATGATAGATGACTGAGGGTGTGGACCGATCCTATGTGAGCTGTTTGTCTAGTACAGAGGGACTTTGGGGCACACTTGGGGGCTTAAAACCTCACCAAGAAATGCTTTATAAAATGGGGTTTGCCCATTAAATAGATTAACACACAGCATTTGATAAACATCAGGGTGAAAGTACAGGAAGTGACTAATCAAGAAGCTTCCAATGGAAAAGTGTAGCAGATGGTTGCTAAAAGACATCTGAGAAAGCCTAGGGAACAGTGTGGGTGCAGAGACTTTGAAAATGTGTGTGGGAGAAGTGTCCACTCAGTGTTGTGGCTTTAGGTCACAATTTGTTGCATTTTGGTCGTCTTCTCTGTAAGAAGATTGGTTCCATTAGGACAACAATTTTTTAAAATTTTAACTAACACTTACATGGTGGACACCACATATGCCTCATATATTCTAAGGACTTTACGAGGCAGGTAATATTATCCTCTCTGTATTACAGATAGGAAAACCAAGGCCCAGAGAAATAGAATAACTTACTCAACAGGCTGGGGTTGCGGCTCAGTGGTAGAGTGCTTGCCTTGTGCCTGTGAGGCACTGGGTTCGATCCTCAGCACCACACAAAAATAAATAAAGGTATTGTGTCCATGTACAACTAAAAACAAAAACAAAACTTTACCTAAGATCACACAGCCTAGTAATGATAAAGCTAGGACTCAAATCCTGGCAATCTGGCACCAAAGTCCACACCCTCAACTACATTGCTGTGTTCCCTCTGGAATGTGCTATATGAAATGTATCCCTCATATTCAGATGAGACCATTTGTCAGAAAAAAAAAAGAAAAGGCTTCTTTTCCCCCTTGGGTACTAGGGATTGAAGTGCACTTTACCACTGAGTTACATCCCCGGTTCTATTTTTATTTTAGTTTAAGACAGGGTCTTGCTAAATTACAGAGAATGGACTTGAATTTGAAATCCTGCCTTAGCCTGTTGAGTTGCTGGTATTACAGGCATGTGGCACTGCACCCAGAAAACTCATAATTTCTTTTTCTTTCTTCCTTGCATTTGTGGTACTGAGCTGTAAATCCAGGGATGCTCTACCACTTAGCCACATCCCTGCCTGTTTTAATCTTTTAATTTTAAGACAAGGTCTCACTAAGTTGTTAAGGCTAGTTTCCAGCTGGCAATCCTGCCTCAGCCTCCTGAGTTGCTGGGATTCTGGGGGTGCACTACCTCACTTGGCTTGTTATTAGAATTTTTGAGAGTCTCATGTGTCTAGAAATAGAAGCATCTCTTACTTTGGTTTATAAAGAAGACCTTTTCAAGCCAGTTGTGATAGCACACACCTGTAATTCCAGCAACTCAGGAGGCTGAGGCAGGAGGATCACAAGTTTGAGGCCAGCCTGTGTACTTTAGCAAGACCCTTTTTCAAAGTAAAAATTAAAAAAAAAAAAAACTGGGGATAGGTTGGGGATATAGCTCAGTTGGTAGAGTACCTGCCTCACATGCAAATAGGCCCTGGGTTCAACACACACACACACACACACACACACACACACACACACACTAAGACTGGGGATGTAGCTCAGTGGTAGAGCACTCCTGGGTTCCTTCCTAGTACTGCAAAAAAACAAAACAAAACAAAAAAACAACCAGAATTGATACTTAATTCAGCACCTCCCATGTGCCAGTGCTAAGTGCTCTGCATGCTTTCTCATTTAACCACCACAACCTTATAGGTTCAGCTATGACTCCCATTTCATAGATGAGACTGTAGGTTAAGAAACTTGTCTTACACAGCAGAACCTGGACACATTTTAGTGAGTTCATAGTGGTTCCAAGATGAGGCACAGAAGGAAAGAAGGAAGTTCCTGCTTCTCCTGCCACACACTTTAGTCTCCCTTCTTCCTCCCCAGGGCTGCAGGTAGAGTTCATCAACCCCATCTTCGAGTTCTCCAGAGCCATGAACGAGCTGCAACTCAATGATGCCGAATTTGCTTTGCTCATTGCAATCAGCATCTTCTCTGCAGGTGTGGGGAGGGGCAAGAGGGAAACCCAGGAAGACACTTGTACCTGGGTGGGCTGCAGGACCTACAGGGCAGGAATCGTGTGGGTGGAGGCCCTTGCTGTTGTTTTGGGATGGGTGAGGTTGGGTGGGACACATCCTTATTTTTGGGTAGTGATCTGGAGTAGGGGATGAAGGCCCTGGCCAGACCTGCTCCTAAATTCTGTTGGTGACCTATAGACCGGCCCAACGTGCAGGACCAGCTCCAAGTAGAGAGGCTGCAGCACACATATGTGGAGGCCCTGCATGCTTACGTCTCCATCCACCACCCCCATGTGAGTCTCCCCAGGTGCCTTTTTCCTCTGCTCCATGCCTGTTCCCTGACACATCTGTTTTTCCCCTCAAGAATCCCTCTGCCTACATCTAGCGCAGACAATTCTCTCTACCTCTCCCACAACTCCCTTGCTCTTGTCCCTTTTCCTGGGAAGAGACAAAGGCTTGGTTTGCTCCTCTTCCCCCAGGACCGACTAATGTTCCCACGGATGTTAATGAAACTGGTGAGCCTCCGGACCCTGAGCAGCGTCCACTCAGAGCAAGTGTTTGCGCTGCGTCTGCAGGACAAAAAACTTCCACCACTGCTCTCTGAGATCTGGGATGTGCACGAATGACTGTTCTTCCCCATGTCTCCTGTGTTCTGGGCAGCAAGGCTGAGGACCCTGGCTGCCTCCTAGAGGTGGAGCAGACTGAGAAGGGCAAACATTCCTGGGAGCTGGGAGAAGGAGATCCTCAAGTAGCATTAAAGGAGAGTCAAAGGGTTGGGAGTTTTGTGGCTGCTGGGCAGTCGGGGGCGTACTCAAGCTGTGCTCCATCTGAAGACCTACTGACCCAACCAAATGGATGAAGCTGGGGGCCACTTTGCACAGAGTTCTCCAGGGCCCTGCACATTCTGCCTCCACCACTTCCTGTTTTTCCCCACAGTGCCCCAAAAGAAATTCTCTAGTGTCACTCTGTGGCTTGACCATAAATACCTCAGGGCTGCCTCGCTGATAGGTCCCACCCTGTTTGTTGGAGAGAAATTAAGATGATACAGAGCCAGAGAAAACAATTTCTGAATTGGGGATGGACTCATAGCCATGAAGGAGAAAGCCTGTGTTCTTTAGAATCAGCCTCCAGACTTAGAGGAGGGAGGCATGTCACAAGTGACAATCTTGGCATTGAGGGGTGGGGGACTACAAGCCCCAATAATGCCAGATAGGTGAATGAAATGCTGAGGCTTAGATGCCCCTTCCCCAATAATAATGCAGGTGGGAGCGGTGGTCTTTCTAGGCGGGTAAGAGGAACCAATGACTCAGCCAGTTATCTCTCACGTGCGTGTGTCTAATGCCTTAGTTTTTCCTTGGCATCTGATAAAGACGGCGCAACGTGAAAGATTTAGGACCAGGTAACCCCTCCTTTCGGCCCCGGGGCCCGTGAGACGGAAGAAAAGCCTCGGGGCTTGGGAAGGCTGCCCTGGGTGGTGTTTGAGCGTTCAAAAGGACCGGACTCCATTTCCCAGCGGGCACCGCGGCATGGTTCATGCCCCGTTCCGTGCGTGTCGGGTGTAGGTAATACCTCGGCCGCGCCTTCCAGCCTCAAGTCCCCCCGCCGCCCGGAATTGGTAGGCTCCACCGGCTGGGTAGCCGGCTTTCCAGCCCTGGCGGCCGGTCACTTCCAAATCGCGTGTGGGGGTAGCAAGGTGAGGTGCGGGAAGACTGTCAGGAAGTCTCAGGGGCAGTTTATCTTGAGAAGTGACTTTCAGGACAATGAACGTTTCGTTGAAACGGACTTTGTGACCATGTCGAATTAAAATCTATTTGAGCAACCTAAATAAAAGGTATTCCTTTGGGTCCTCCCCTTAGCACGCAGCGGCGCTGGGCTGGCCCAGCGTTTCCCATCCCTTCCCACTAGCACACCGATAGGTGTGTGCGTAGCCGCCTTTCTTCCGAAGTCGGCTCCACCTTTTCAGCGCTTGGCTTAGTGCAGCCCTGCCCGGGGGTGAATGGTACAGCCCCAGCCCCCCTCAGCCTCCCCCTTCCGCACCGGCTCCGAGTGGTACGCGTCCCCCGGTGCGGACGCGGAACTGGTGCCCGCTCGCAGCGGCGCCGCGCGGGGCAGCGACTGACGCTCGGCTGCTGGGGGACGTCCGGCCGGCCTGGCAGGTCCCCTGAAGCTCGGGAGGTAGGCGAGTCCGGGCCACTGGGGGTCCTGGACAGGCATCTGGGGACTCCTAGGGGGAAGCGGTCCCTGAGAGGGACAGGGACTCCATGAAGAAAGGGTCTCTGAGGAGGGACTGAAGGAGGGGAGAGGTCCTGGATGTCCAGAGGGACTGGGGGTCCTAGGAGGAAGGACGGCGGCCAGAGGTGTGGGCGTTCCAGCCCCCGAGGGGGTGCGGGCTCCGGGCTGAGAGCAGCTCCGCTCCATTCCTGCCTTGAGGGCGGCGCTGGTTGCGGGGCGGGGGTGGGGAACTGTCCAGCAGGTGAGGGGGCGGGCAGAAGTGTCCAGTCCCGGGTCCCAGCCGGCACTGGCGCCTGGCGTGTGTGTGCTTGTGCGCGTGTGTATGTGTGTGCATGCGCCTTATTTTTGGTGAGAATTTGGAGAGCTACGTTTGGTTCTTTAAAATAAATACATAATAAATATATGTGTGTATATTTTAAACTTGATGCTTCAAAATTGACTTGCTGGAGAGTAGGGAGAGTGGAGACACCATTTAATCTCCCCTGCAACTGCTCCCCCTTTCCATACTCGTGCATCTCAATTCTTCCTCCTTTTCCTGCCCTCCCCTCTTCCCCAACCCTGCCTATCGCCGGCCTCATTGCTCCAGTTCTCCCTCACGCTGGACCAGTCTGTGCTGATGAGCTTGCAAGGTCACTGCCTGGGGAGGGGGAGGAGGGGAGAAGAGCCTCCCGTTGTGCTCACGTCAGCAAAGATGTCATATCGCCCTCGGGGTTCCTGTGGTTTTACTATGAGATCCTGCCCAAACCGAAGGACGAATCTGAAGGTTTGGTTAGCATGGCCATTTTAGGCTGAAAAGGCATGGATAACCTAAAGAAAGGTTTGTGGATTCTAGAAGCTGGATGGTGATGTAGGGCAGAAAGGTGTATGTTTTGAGTTTGATGCCTTTGAATTATATGGAGATAGGAGGTAGGCACTCTGCCTTAGTAAACAGGGTTGAGGCAAGAGATGGAGTCTTAGCCTGATTTTGAAGGCAGTGTAAGTTATAGGTGCTGGTAGAAATTTTAGAGTCTTTGTGGAGATGAGAGTGAGAGAAGAGAATGAGAAGAAAGCCTTGGTTATCTTTGCAATCTGAATAACTGAAGGCAATGGTTGTTGCTGAGATATGGATAATCACAGATCTCAGGATCCTTGTGGCTGGAAGGAGATGAGAATTGTAGAACATGATAATGACTTGAGTTTTTTTAAATGGTTCTCAGTGGAGAGGACCTGGTATTTCACCAAGGCTAGAGAGGCCCCTGTGCCTAATTAGTAATAGGAGATGCTTCAGGCCTGATCTTTGAGATTTTAGCCACAAATAACTCATGGTTTTCTGTGTAAACATATTTCTAAGGCTTAACCTAGAGTTCCAGTGCTATAAATTCTATTTTACTTTAAGGTACTTGAGCTTTCACTCAACATTTCTACACAATTCTTTATAGAATGAATTGTGTTTTCATCCACATACCATTTCATTTCTCCATTTCTCTCCCTTTTTCATTCTGCTTAGGAGAAGCTGAGCTCAGTTCTATAATGATGCCCATCTTCTGGAGTATGCTCATGACTCCAGCAGTGGGATGGACCAAAGGACTATTTGGGGTTACTAAGCACTAGTGATTCCCAGAAATGAGTGAGTGTATAACATGCTCGGGAACTTGGTGATGAGGAGATATCTCTATCAAAAGTCCAGCTTGTGGAAAAGTGCAGACAAGGGAGAAGATAACCTAATTTTTAGCAAGTGCTGTCATGGAAGAGGTGTCTTCGGATTTAGGGAGAAAGAATTGTTATGGACCCTGGCCGGCTCTGGAGTAGCAGCTGCTAGCACTGTGCACTGACCAAGCAGGGGAGGGGCTGTAGCTCTGCTATAAATAGTGCTGGAAGCCAGAGTCACTATGGAGATCAAACTGAATCCTATTACCTGCAGGTCCTGCACTGGGACCAAGGGAAAAGGAAGCAGTATTTTGAGGATATTAGAGGGGCTGCAAATAGGTCTTGTTTATTTTTAGGTAGGGGAGAAAAAGATAGAACCTCTACTCATTATCTAACCCAAATAGGGTGTTAAGCAAACTGGGAGTGTGTTTCTGTATGTATGGGAGAGCACACAGCAGCAGATGAAGGAGTGGTGTGTGTGTTCTGTAGTGTATTGGGATTCTCTGTGTGACTGTACAGAGCACACAGGCAAAATTGTGGAGCTCTGGAAATACCTTGTGGTGGAGTGAAACATTTTATTTAAAGAGATATATAGAGGGGCTGGAGTTGTGGCTCAGTGATAGAGCACTTGCCTGGCGTGTGTGAGGCCCTGGGTTCAATCCTCAGCACCACATATAAATAAATAAAAGATCCATTGACAACTAAAAATTTTTTAAAAAAAGTATATGGAGACTCAATAGGAAATAGATAATTAAGATCATGTAAGCTTTTCCCAATTTTTTTTTTAAAATTTTTTTGGGGGGCAGGTAGCAGGGATTGGATCCAGGGGCACTTAACTACTGAGATACATCTCCAGCTCTTTTTATTTTTTATTTTGAGCAAGGGTCTCACTAAGTGGCTTAGGGCCTTGCGAAGTTGCTGAGACTGGCTTTGATTTTATGATCCTCCTGCATTAGCTTCCCAAGTCACTGGGGTTACGGCATGCGTCATCATGCCCAGAAACTTTTCCTAATTTTAGAACTATGGTTTAGGAATTCCGCTGAACACCCTTCCTTAAAGTTGGAGAAATCCTAGTATTTCATACTTAATTCAAAATCTCTATAAGACAGAGTAGTACAAGGCCTCATCTGTATGTATTGTATTACTGATTCCAATCTTGAGACCAGAATAGAGAAAAACTGCTTCAGCACCAAGGGCAGAGCCAGTAGCAGTAGCTACTGGGCCCCTTTCTTGCTTGATGGGGGAGAAAAGTGAGATGGGGCAGCTGGGGTATGGACATTCTTCATCTGTGATCACATGACTTAGAATAGCCAGCTGTTGTTATTGTCTGAGTGCAATTAACTAGACAGCCTATATGGTAGTTTCTCATCAAGCTGAATGAGGATTGTTGAAACAGAATAATTAGGTTTCCATCTAGACCTAGAAGTACAGATTAGTCCTGATTGAAGAGTCTGGTTTGATCCCAGTCGTCCTTGGAGCAGTCCTGAAAGTGACTTAATTTTTGTTATCATAATAACTGAGTCAGTATTAGACTGCCCAGGTCTGTTTTTCAGAAACAGAGCTCCTGGGGCTAGACTGAAAATGAGCCACTTGGTAGTGATGGGGACAATGGGGACATGAGCCATTATTTCTCCTCCTCCTTTTTTTTTTTTTTTTTTTTTGAGGTGCTGGGAATTGAACCCAGGGCCGTGACCCTGCTAGGCAAGTATTCTACCACTGAACTGCATCCCCAGCTCCTTATCCTACTTGACATTTGACTCTATGAGCTCTTAAGCCAAGACAGTAGGCTAGACAAGTGTCAAGTTCTCCTGTCTTTAGTACTAAAGTGGAAAGCCTTCTGACCTGTGCCCCTGACTGGGATGAAGTTGCCAGAGGGATGATTCCCTCAGGTACAGCAGTGAATCTTATCTGTCCTTTTTTCCTATTAGACTTGGATTATCAGATAATAACAGAATTCTTCCTGGAAACACGACTCCTTGCTTGGTGCCCTGAAGTTTCTCTGAGATGAACTGATGAATTGGAACCATGGTGCAGAAGAAGAAGTTCTGTCCCCGATTACTCGACTATCTAGTGATCGTAGGGGCCAGGTAACCAAGAAGAGATATCTTTGTTTTGTCGTGTGGGATAGCCACACAATATGCAATTTTTCCTCTTCTCTGTTTCTGTGTTGCTTTGCATATCTCACTTTTTTCTTTTATTTTATCCTTATGGGAGCATTGATGCTTGTAGGGAAAACAACACATGGATAGATTCAGAGTATTGGTCTGGACAGAAACAGAGCAAAACTCTTCTTAATTAGCATCTTTGTGATTTTGAGCAAATATACTTTTGTAGATCTGAATCTTCTTTTTTTTCTATTTTTATTTTTTTGGCGGTGCTGGGGATTGAACCCAGGGCCTTGTGCTTGTGAGGCAAGCACTCTACCAACTGGGCTATATCCCCAGCCTGAATCTTCTTATTTTATAAAAAGGAAAAGTACTTTGCACTCCTACTTTACCTACATATACTCTTTGGTAATTCATTAGCTCATATTCTTTGAATGATGTTAATTGTCATAAGGTGTTAGTTATCATTTTATTGTTGAAACTTTCCTTTCAGGATAGGTGTGTCTTCATGACAGTGCAGACTTCATTCAGCCTGCCAACTAAATGTTTTCCAAGGTCGTACAGTTCAGTTACTTTATCCAAAAGGATATTCTGAGCTTTATTTGTTGACTGTGGTTAAAATTTGATAGCATGTTCTATCCCTTCAGGCTGCTGAGTTTGTCTTCATATTCCTCAGGCACCCGAGCAGTGATAGTGTGGCCCAGACTCCTGAATTGCTACGGCGATACCCGCTGGAGGATCACCCCGAGTTTCCCCTGCCTCCAGATGTAGTGTTCTTCTGCCAGCCAGAGGGCTGTCTGAGTGTGCGGCAGCGGCGCATGAGCCTTCGGGATGATACCTCCTTCGTCTTCACCCTCACTGACAAGGACACTGGTGTCACACGTTATGGCATCTGTGTCAACTTCTACCGCTCCTTCCAAAAGCGAATGCCTAAGGAAAAGGGGGAAGGTGGAGCAGGGTCCCGTGGGAAGGAAGGAACTAGTGCCACCTGTGCCTCAGAAGAGGTTGGCACTGAAAGCTCAGAGAGTGGCTCATCCCTGCAGCCTCCTAGTGCTGACTCCACCCCCGATGTAAACCAGTCTCCTCGGGGCAAACGGCGGGCCAAGGCAGGCAGCCGTTCCCGCAACAGTACTCTGACATCCCTGTGCGTGCTCAGCCACTACCCTTTCTTCTCCACCTTCCGAGAGTGTCTGTATACCCTCAAAAGGCTGGTGGACTGTTGTAGTGAACGGCTATTGGGAAAGAAATCGGGCATCCCTCGAGGCATACAAAGGTACATTTTGCTGCTCGTGCTCAGAACAGCGAGGAAGCAGTTAGAGATTAGTTATAATTGGTCTGTGAGGGGAGTGGGAAATTTCCTGAGCAGGTGCTTTAGGCCTGTTTAAACACATTAGTCCTTAACTCAGCAAAAGACCGCTGCCGAGCTGAACCTCCTATCATAACTGCATTTGGAATAATCCTGAGGAGTTTGGTGTTTATAGTGGGCATGATATTAAGTGCTTTCACCTATGCATTTTACACCACTTGTCTTACCCTTGTGTATACCTTCTGGTCCCATTGTAGCTCAAAGAGTTGGATTTCCTAATGATAGTCCTTTTCCAGTTGTCATTATACTCTCCATGGCTATATTGGGTTGTAGTGGGGTATCAGCTCCTAATGCTCATGTCTGATACCTGCTGTCTGCTCCTTAGGGACACCATGTGGCGAATCTTTACTGGATCACTGCTAGTGGAAGAGAAGTCAAGTGCCCTTCTGCATGACCTTCGAGAGATTGAGGCCTGGATTTATCGATTGCTGCGCTCTCCAGTACCCATCTCTGGGCAGAAGCGAGTAGACATTGAGGTCCTACCTCAGGAGCTCCAGCCAGCTCTGACCTTTGCTCTTCCAGACCCCTCTAGATTCACCTTAGTGGATTTCCCTCTGCACCTTCCCTTGGAACTTCTGGGTGTGGATGCTTGTCTTCAGGTGCTCACCTGCATCCTGTTGGAGCACAAGGTGAGAGGGCCGGCTGTATAGCTTTCTAGGGAAAGAGCTTTACACTGTGGCAGAGGCTCGACCATGAGCTCTTTGAGGACAGGGACTGTCATTTTCATCTTTTAATTTCCAGGAGTAACAGAATGCCAAGTATATGGCAGGTGTTCATTAGGAAGGGTTTGAATTAAGGTACTGGTATCATGTAGGGAGTTTTCAGAGGGCTTTCCACTCAGTTGAATTATCCTTAATGACGGTGATCTAATTCTCAGGAAATATCAGTAGTCCTGTTCCACTGCTGGGATAGGGAGCAAAAGAACTAAGAAGGTAATGATTCAAGTGAAGAGTACTTCAGTGCTTAGTTAGGGAAGTGGCAGACGTGGTAGCACCTGGGACCAAGATGATTGTGAAAACCAAGCTGCAGCTGTAGACATGGTGAGGGAATTAAATTGTAGTGTTGAAAGCTGTTCTTGTCATCTTGATTTTATGATGTTGAGTGACTCTTCTGGTGTGGCTATGGCAGGTGGTGCTACAGTCCCGGGACTATAATGCACTCTCCATGTCTGTGATGGCATTTGTGGCAATGATCTACCCCCTGGAGTATATGTTTCCTGTCATCCCACTGCTTCCCACCTGCATGGCATCGGCAGAGCAGGTGAGTCTCAAGGTGTCTTCTGGCTTCATCACCTGTAAGGGAGAAGGCTGAATGCCCAGAGAGGCCGTAAGTTAAAACTGGTCCTCAATTCCTTATAATTCATTTGTCTGTGAAAGCTGACGGATTTAAACTGACTTGGTGACAAAAATTATGCTATTTATAGTTTTTTTTAAATTTATTTTTATTTTTATTTTTATTTTTTTGGTACTGGGGATTGAACCCAAGGGCACTCCACCACTGAGCCACATCCCCAGCCCTATTTTATATTTTATTTAGAGACAGGGTCTCACTGAGTTGCTTAGGGTATAGTTTCTTTTTTAAGTTCACAATTAAAGGCTAAGGATGTAACTCAGTGGTAGAGCACTTGCCTAGCATGCACAAGGCCCTGAGTTCCCAGTACTACAAAAAAAACAATGAACGAACCAAAGAAAGAAAGAAAAAATTCCATAATCACAGTTAATGATTGTAGACTACCTGCTACACTGTTGTAGGAATTACATAATATACAGAAAATACATTGTGTTGCCTTTCTTTTTTTTTTTTTTTTTTTGAAACCCGGGGTGGACTCAGGGAGACCCCGCCCCCCGGACCACATCCCCAGCCCTATTTTGTATTTTATTTAGAGACAGGGTCTCACTGAGTTGCTTAGGGCCTCACTAAGTTGCCGAGGCTGGCTTTGAACTAGTGATCCTCCTGTCTCAGCCTCCCAAGTCACTTGGATTACAGGCATGCGCCACCATGCCCGGCCTGTGTTGCCTTTCTAAAATATGAAAATTCTGAATTTTAAAATCCAACTAACTTAAGGGTTTGGAAAACAGGATTGTGAGTCTGAACTTTGTTTCCTATGCTTTTATCCTTTCCACAGCTGCTGTTGGCTCCAACCCCCTACATCATTGGGGTCCCTGCCAGCTTCTTCCTCTACAAACTAGACTTCAAAATGCCTGATGACGTATGGCTAGTGGATCTGGACAGCAATCGGGTGAGGTTCTGACTAAGGCATTATAGTGTCTAGAGTAACATTGTGTTCTAGACCCAATCCTGCGATACCTGTTTTTCTAGATGTTTTCTACGGTGAGACAACTTTTGCTCATGCTGTTTTTACTTATTGGCAGGATAGGCCCATGATTAGGACTCAAAGAATTAAAGGATTTAGTTTTGCCAGAATTAAGTACTCTCCCAGCATCCTCCAAGAGCAGTAGGGCATCCTTTTATGGTATCATTATATGATGTAGATCTTCTAATGCTTTTCTTGGGGTATGGTTTCCAGTAAGAAATGACCTTTTTAGGGCAGACTTTAAAAATTATATTAACATCTTACAGCATGAGTACATTAAAACTTTAGAAAACCCTTATATGTGTTCATTGGAAAACAAAAATACATGTAAAGAAAAAAATAAGAACTATCACCCTACTATCTAGAAGTAGTCACCAATGACATTTGGGTATTTTTTTTTCAGGTGTTTTGTGTGTGTGTGTGTGTGTGTGTGTGTGTGTGTCTTATGTGCACAGGTATTTAATGTAATATGTGATAATATTAAACATATAAAATCTTCCTACTCTCTTATTTTCCCTTATATAAGTGAAACTTCTGAGCAGTTAATTTTAAATTTTTCATACACATACACATATATAGGATAATAATGTCTTTCTCTTTCTACCATCCTTCCATCCCCACCACCTCACCTCTCTCCTCACTCCCCTCTGCATAATCCACAGTTCTTTCGTTCTTCCCTACTCACCCCTGACTATGGATCAGCATTCACTTATTAGAGAAAATATCTGGCCTTTGGTTTTTGGGGATTGGCTTATTTCACTTAGCATAGTATTCTCTAGTTCCATCCATTTACCTGCAAATGCCATGATTTCATTCTTCTTTAAGACTGAGTGATATTCTCTTGTATATACGTACTACATTTTCTTTATCCATTTACCTGTTGAAAGGCATCTAGGCTGGTTCCATAGTTTAGTTATTGTGAATTGAGCTGCTATAAATATTGATGTGGTTGCCTCACTGATATATGCTGATATAAGTCTTTTGTGTATAAACTGAGGAGTGGGATAGCTGGGTCAAGTGGTGGTTCCATTCCAAGTTTTCTTAGGAATCTCCATACTGCTTTCCATAGTGGTTGCACCAATCTGCGGTCCCACCAGCAATGTATGAGTGTACCTTTTCCCCACATCCTCATCAACACTTATTATTTCTTGTGTTCTTGATAATTGCCATTCTGACAGAGTGAGATGAAATCTTAGAGTAGTTTTGATTTGCGTTTCTCTAATTGCAAGAGATGATGAACATTTCTTCATATGTTTGTTGATTGATTGTATTTCTTCTTTTGTGAAGTGTCTGTTCATTTCCTTAGCCCATTTATTGATTGGGTTTTTTTTTTGTTTGGTGTTAAGTTTTTTGAGTTCTTTATATATCTTGGAGATTAGTACTGAGCAGTTAATTATAAGGTCTTGTCTTTTATGTTGTTTCTGGTGCAGGTGATCGCCCCCACCAATGCAGAAGTGCTCCCCATCCTGCCAGAGCCAGAATCATTAGAACTGAAAAAACATTTAAAGCAGGTAGGTGAAGAGTAAATGAAAGGAAAGGGAGTAACAGATGCCATGGGGTTACTGTAGGAAGGCAGCTATTCTATGAGCCTGTTTCCTTTTAGACTTAAGTAGATTTTCCTTGCCTTTAATGGGCTTAAGAGGTGTATCCCATTTTTGGGTGGCAGGGGTGACTCTCAAAAGAATTCCTTCTAATTTGTATGCCTTGTTGCCCTGTAATGCTTATGAAGCTCTATAAAATAACCTTTGGTTTTCTGTTTCTTGTCATGTCTGCCATTCTTTATGACCTTGGAGCCATTCTCTCAGTCTTCTAAGATGGACTCTGTAGTTTTACCAGCAGGCTCCTTTTGTATTGTTTTCTTGAATTAATCTTATAGTCCCTATAGAATCCTTTCTTCAAAAATTCCTTTTTTTGGAGTGGAGTTGTGGTTCAGTGGTAAAGCACTTGCCTAGCATGCGTGAAGCACTGGGTTCAATTTTCAGCACCACATATATATAAATGAAATAAGGGTCCATTGATAACTAAAAAATATTTTTTAAAAATTCCTTTTTTGGGGGGGGTGTGGTGATGCACAACTCTAGCAACTCAGGTGGCTGCGGCAGGAGGATTGTAAGTCAAGACCAGCCTCAGCAATTTAGCAAGTCCCTGTCTCAAAAGAGAAAATAAAAATAGAAAGATCTGGGGATGTAGCCAAGTGGTAAAGCATCCCTGGGTTCAATCCCCAGCACCCCTCCAAAAAAATCCTTTCTTTGAGTAATCCCTTACCTTGGTTTTTCATTGGTCTCTTTTCTTCTCCTCCTTCTGCATGCCAAACACAGTACCTGGAGGTAAAACACCATGAGGCCACATCCCCTTCCCCTGCTGTCTATGTTATGTAGGACAGCCAGTAGCTAGCACATGTTTATTTTAGTAGTCCCACTCTCGTTTGAATGGTCTTTAGAAATCCTTTTTCCTGTGTTGTCTGAAGTACTCAGTAGTCCCTCTAGATGGTATGTTTGAATTTAAATGGGTCATTTTGTATCCCTGTTACTCTCACTTGCTTCATCACTGCTGATGTAACATGATACCTTGCTGCAGAGTATGGTAGGATTGCAAGTTCAGAAATTTCTAGCTGTCTTCACTGAGCCGCATCCCCAGCCCTATTTTATATTTTATTTAGAGACAGGGTCTCACTGAGTTGCTTAGGGCCTCACTAAGTCCTGAGGCTGGCTTTGAACTCGTGATCCTCCTGCCTCAGCCTCCCAAGTCGCTGGAATTACAGGCATGTGCCACTGCGCCCGGCTATGTTTTTATTCTTGTTAATTGCTTAAGTATGACTAATGAGATGGAGAAGTTGATATAAGAATCCTGTCAATTTATTACTTTAAATGTTGGTAGTAGCTAAGATCTTAAGTTATTGATTTTGCATCTAACCCCTGCTTCTCAAAGTGTGGCCATGAACTGCAGTATTAGCATCACCTGGGCTTATTAAAAGTGCAGAATCAGCCAAGCGTGAAGGCACATGCCTGTAAACCCACTTACTTGGGAGGCTGACGCAGAAGGATCACAAGTTCAAGGCCAGTCTGGGCAATTTAGCAAGACCCTGTTTCAAAATAAAAAATAAAAAGAACTGGGATGTAGCTCAGTGATAGAGCACACCTAGGTTCAATCCCTAGTACTGAAAAAAACAAAAATAAACAAACAAACAAAAAACCCAGAGCCATCCCAAACATACAGAATCAGACTCTGCATTTTAACAACATCCCAGGTGATTCCTGGGCTCAATAACATTTAAAAAGCACTATTGCTCCAGATGAGTGGTTTTCAGATTGCCCCATGGAACTCCTAGGGGCTGATTGTTCAACTGGGGGTGCTGAGCACAAGAAGCTCTAGTTCCTTATATCCTTCAGAGAAGCTGTTTTTAATTTCAGTTATGTTTCCATATAGATTTCAATTTGAAAAACTCTTTGTAAAAAAAGAAAAACAAAACTATTGTCCTATCAAAATAGTCATTATTTAGCAGATGTAAGATTGTGGGTTTTTTAATTTGTTCTAATTGGTTATACATGACAGAAGAATATATTTTGACACATTGTCACAAATGGAGTATAACTTCTTATACCTCTGGCTGTACATGGTACTGAGTCACACCAGTAGTGTAATCATATATGTATATAGGGTAATAAGGTCTGTCTCCTATCTTCCTTCCATCTTCCTTCCCATCCCCACTGCCCCACCCCTCCCTCCATTCCCCTCTACATAATCCAGAATTCCTTCATTCTTCCCTACCCACCCCCCACTATGGATCAGCAGCACTTATCAAAGAAAATATTTGGCCTTTGGTTTTTGGGGATTGGCTTATTTCACTTAACATGATATTCTCCAACTCCATCCATTTACCTACAAATACCATAATGTCATTCTTTTTTAAGGCTGAGTAATATTCCAAGGATTGTTTAAGTTAAAAAGGAAGGAAGGAAGGGAGAGAGGGAGGAAAGAAGACTATTGTCCTGTCATATTTTATTTGATCAAGTTATCTTGAACCAGGTTGACTTAAGATTGAGAGCTACAGGGCTGGGGTTGTGGCTCAGTGGTAGAGCACTTGCCTAGCACATGTGAGGCACTATGTTCCATCCTCAGCACCACATATAAATAAATAAATAAACAAATAAATTAATAAAGGCATTGTGTCCATCTACAACTAAAATAATTTTTTTTTAAAAAAAGATTGAGAGCTACATGATTCAGGCAATATTCTAAAGGCTAAAATACTTGGATTCTGTTTTCAAAGATGAAGGCTCTGAAATGGATTGGCTATGATGTGCAGAGCACGGTTCTCTACTGAGAACTTTTGGGTCAGAAAGTGTAACATAGAAGAGTTTAAGAAGGCTCCTTATATAAGGAGTTTTTTGTTGTTCTTCAGGCCCTAGCCAGCATGAGTCTTAATACCCAGCCCATCCTCAATCTGGAGAAATTTCATGAGGGCCAGGAGATCCCACTTCTCTTGGGAAGGCCTTCTAATGACCTGCAGTCCACACCGTCCACTGAATTCAACCCCCTCATCTATGGCAATGATGTGGATTCAGTGGATGTTGCAACCAGGTAAGACCAAGCAAACTAAGAAATCCTGAGTTCTTAAATTGGTTTCTTTGCTCCCTTGGGTTTGGGCCAGCTACTTCCCAGAGTCAGTGTTTCTTTATGTGTCAAATGTGTTTGATATTTGGTTATATTTTCCATCTTAGCAAATGCAAATAGAATAGTTTATCACCTTTCCAGGTGTGCTGGTGGTGCACATCTATAATCCAGCAGCTTGGGAGGCTGAGGCAGGAGGATTGCAAGTTCAAAGCCAGCCTCAGCACTTTAGCAAGACCTTCTCTCTAAACAAACAAACAAATAAAGGGCTGGGAATGTACCTCAGTGGTTAAGTACCCCTGAGTACAATCCCTGGTACAAAAAAAAAAAAAAAAAAAAGGAAAAGGAAAAAAGAGGGACTCTCAGAGAAAGAAAAGACCAATGATTCTTTAAATCTCTCCCAAATTAGGCGTGGTGGCAAACACCTATGATTCCAGTGACTTGGGAGGCTGAGGCAGAATCACAAGTTTAAGGCTATCGTGGGCAACTTAACAAGACCCTGTCTCAACAAACAATAGAAAAAAAGGCCTGGGGATGTGGTGTAGTGGTCGACCCCCTTGTTCAATCTCCATAAGCAAAAATGAAACAAAACAAAGTGAAAAAAAAATAAAGGGTATCTCTCCCTTGGATGTTGGAAGTCTGTTAAAGAATGGCTTGGGAGGTGGGTAAGACCATGGATTGTGGGCATCCATGGGTCTCAGCTCCTCTTCCCGTCTTCTTCTTCCCCAGAGTGGCCATGGTACGGTTCTTCAACTCTGCCAACATGCTGCAGGGCTTTCAGATGCACACACGCACCCTGAGACTCTTTCCTCGGCCTGTGGTAGCTTTCCAAGCAGGCTCCTTTCTAGCCTCACGTCCCAGGCAGACTCCCTTTGCTGAGAAATTGGCCAGGACTCAGGCTGTGGAGTATTTTGGAGAATGGATCCTAAACCCCACCAATTATGCCTTTCAGCGAATTCACAATAGTGAGTTCACCTGCCCTCTGTTCTGCCCCACCTTTTATCTGTGTCCTCCTGATGGCCCTTCCCTTAGCTTGTTGTCTTACTAACCTTTACCTTCCACTTCCATTCCTGTTTTGCTTTGGACTTTTTCCTAACTTTTGTGTTAACTTGCCCTTTCTTCCTTGCTCCCAACTATTCTTATTTTTCTTGGGGTAGATATGTTTGATCCAGCCCTGATTGGTGACAAGCCAAAGTGGTATGCCCACCAGCTGCAGCCCATCCACTACCGAGTCTATGATAGCAACTCCCAGCTGGCTGAGGCACTGAGTGTACCACCAGACCGTGACTCTGACTCTGACCCCACTGATGACAGGTGAGCAGCAGTTGTTGATGAACTTTATTTTGTTTGTTTATGTGTGGTTCTGAGAATCAAACCCAGTGCCTCACACAAACCAGGCAAGTGCTCTTCCACTGAGCTACAACCCCAGTCCAGCATTTGCTCTCATTAGCCCTTCTCCAGCACATAGGAGGCAAAATCTCTTAGGAGTTAGGTGTCAAGTCTTTGAAGCCTTGTACTTTATTTTGGTTGATTGTTTCTCTTGGCTTCCTTATTTTGTTTCCCAAAATTGAGTTAAAGTGTGCTCCCTCTTTGTTTTTCCAAGTTCTGATTGCAGATTTTTTTTCTCCGTCCCTTTCTGGTTTTGTTTGTTTCTTTTTTTAATGCCCTTCACTCTGCAGTGGCAGCGATAGTATGGATTATGATGACTCAAGCTCTTCTTACTCCTCTCTGGGTGACTTTGTCAGTGAAATGATGAAATGTGACATCAATGGTGATACTCCTAGTAAGTGTGTGTGGCGAGATTGGCCTGCTCTAAACAGGGGCTATGGCTTGGGATGAGGTGGTCTCTATCTGTCTCCCTTGGGTTTTGGCAGATGTGGACCCTCTGACGCATGCAGCACTTGGAGATGCCAGTGAGGTGGAGATTGATGACCTGCAGAACCAAAAGGAATCCGAGGAGCCTGGCCCAGACAGTGAGATCTCTCAGGAAAACCCCCCACTGCGCTCTAGCTCCAGCACCACTGCCAGCAGCAGCCCTAGCACCGTTGTCCACGGAGCCAGCTCTGTACGTGAGCACTAGGAGGGGTGGATGGATGAGAACCGCAGGTTGGGATGTGGGCCTTGTCTCCAGTAGGAAAGGCATGCTGTAGCTATGAATCTGCCTCTCCTCACACTCTTCCCCTCTTCCTCTCCATAGGCCACATAACTTTAGAGCCTCTGAGATGTAGTTTTGACCCCAGAAGGAGGTCACTGGGCTCTGTCAGGGTGTAGCAAAGATGCCTATTTTATAGTTTATAGGGACAGAGAACGGGATGCCACAGAGTACTTTTCACACACATTCTATAAGCTAGGAATCTGATAGACCTGGCCCAGCCCTGCCGGACTGAGAATATGGGAAGGTATCACTAGGCACCATGTGACCATATCTTAAAATTTCATATCGCCCGTAGGAACCTGCTGAGTCTACCGAGACGGATGATAAGGCAGCAGTAGGCGTCTCCAAGCCCCTCCCCACCGTTCCTCCCAGCATTGGCAAATCGAACGTGGACAGACGCCAGACAGAGATTGGAGAGGGGTCAGTGCGCCGGCGAACCTATGACAATCCATACTTCGAGCCCCAGTATGGCTTTCCCCCTGAGGAAGATGATGATGAGCAGGGGGAAAGTTACACTCCCCGATTCAGCCAACATGTCAATGGCAATCGGTGAGAGCCTGGGGATTCCTTCTAGATGGGTGACTGAAGGACCTCACTACAGTGGACCCTGGGCAAGAGTTAAGCAGAGAGTCTGAGTCTGAATGCTCTCATGGTTCTGCCATCTCCAAAGGGTGGTGCTTTGATCTAGGGGCTTAGTTGTGGGAAGAGAGCAGTGACTGCAGTGTAGTATAAGGACCATACTCCCAAGATTAGGTACCACTGCCTGGGGCTCATAGGTGCCACTGTGCATTCAAGGGCTCAAAAGCTGCTGCGGCCCAACAGCTTGAAACTGGCAAGTGACTCCGAAGCAGAGTCAGACTCCCGAGCAAGCTCCCCCAACTCCACCATCTCCAACAACAGCACCGAGGGCTTCGGGGGCATCATGTCTTTTGCCAGTAAGTGCCCTAAGCTCTCTCATTGCTTTTTCTTTTCTCTGTGGTAGGGCCTAACTATGGCAGATGTGTCTTGGAACTTGAGATGTGGGCTGGGTTGGCATTATCAGGCTCTAATTCAGATCATTTGGGTGCTACTGAATAGAGTGCTTTTAGATGACAGTACAAATGGGTGCAGTGGTGCGAACCTGTAATTCCAGCTACTTGGGAGGCTGATATTAGGTTCAAGGCCAGCCTGAGCAACTCAGCAAGACCCTTCCTCAAAATAAAGACAATAGATCAGTGGTAGAACTCTTGCCTAGCATGTGCAAAGCCCCAGATTCAATCCCCTACACGTGAAAAACAAAACAAAAAACTAGTCATTATTTTGTTATACCTGGAAGTTTAGTTTTTATTTCAGGCAAGACAGATGAGTGGTCAATCATAAATTAAGCATTAAATTCAAAATCACATACTTACATGTATACTTTATGGAAATAACCTGGTCAATATTGCTTTGAATGTATATTTGTTGCCTTCTTTGCCTGGTGAAGGCTTTTTGTGAACATGCTTTGAAATCTATATGAGATTGATTTTTTATTTTTATACTTAGTATCTCTAGCAATGAAGGGTGGTATCATTTAAAGATTGGAGCTAGACCTCTAGACTAGGGACTAGAGAGAGTCATCATAGAGGATAATTGTGATTTTGTGAGTTTTTTCAGATGCCAGGGAGGAACAGCACCCACTTCAGACCAGAAGCATATTAACTACCAGCTTTCATGCTGGTAGAGTAGATGAGAGACATGGATGTTAAGGGAGGTAGCCCAGAGAAAGTTGTTGCTGGGTTTTGAGCATGCCTGGCAATGGTTCCTTTGTCTGCCCTAAGTTAGACTTGATGCTTCTAAGACAGCAAAGGTTTTCTGATCTAGCATGCTAGGATGCTGCCAGGAGGGAGGGAGATGAAGATGGTGCTGCAGTCACTGGAGTAGAATGCTTTGATTGTTTGTCCTGCGAAATCATTGCTCTCACCCCTCCTCACCCTCATAGGCAGCCTGTATCGGAACCACAGCACAAGTTTCAGTCTTTCAAACCTCACACTGCCCACCAAAGGTGCCCGAGAGAAGACCACACCATTCCCCAGTCTGAAAGGTAACTACAACTTTATTTTGCCAAACTAGGTTGCTCTGGGAGATATGTCAGGCCTATGGGTGCTTGTTAGGAGCCCTGCGTACCGTGAATCATTTGATTTGGCTGTGGCCCTTCATATTGCTTCTCATGGCTTTCCCTTCATGTCATGGGCTCTTGATGGTTGTCATATGGGAACTGCATTTGAGGCTGTTACATTATTGAGGATAATGGTAACTGTGGGATTACTGTTGCTTCTGGCAGGGGACCTTGTCAGAGGTACACAGCTAACATAGGGATCATTAGCTGCCCCAAGTCAAGGGCAGAATCCCACTGCATGAACTTAGATGAACTCCATCCCAAGGAACTGGCCCACAGAAGGATAGTTGTGGAGATCCTGGCAGTGTTTATGGTGTCCAACCTCTTACTGTGGCTTCATGTCGACTTGGAGCCTGTGAATGGGCTGGGTAGTATCAGCTGGCTTCTGGAGCCAGTGAAGACCTGTTTCAGTTAACTTGTGATCTCTGGTGGTTTGAGAGGCTTTTCTGAATTTAATTTGATTTGTTTTCTCTGGATATTATGCTGAAATATTTAATCATGCTAGGAAGTACAGTGAGAAGCAACTCCCTATATTAACTGACCCCTCACTCCCAGGGATTAAAAATGTCAGGAGTCTTTAGTAGTGATGGGAATGTGGGATACCTGGACAAAATGACTTCAGAGTGGTAGTGTAGGGAACTAACTAGCACTGCTACCGTGAATCCATTCATGGCTGGGTAGGTTAGAGGTGGAAAGGCGTCAGTGTTGCTGACTTTCATTTGATACATTTGAGGGGAAGAGCAATTGGAGCTCTTTCTTTGCATGCTGATGCTTCAACTCATTTGCTGCACTTATCCCTCCTACCAGCCTCCCATCCTCACAGTCCTGCCCCACTTCCCATGATGACATCTGCAAGATGAGTCTCTCCCCTGTGGATACCCACAGGCTTTTTGGACCCCTGTGCTAGATGTTTCATGAAACCAGTGGTCCTTCTTTCATGCATGTGCCTGCTTAGCACCTCAGGCTCTCTGTGTCATTTACCCCAGCCCTGGCTTTGAGAGTTCCCCCCCACTTAAGGATGGTCTTCCGTAGAGCCTTGGTTGTCTCCTGGTCACTTGGCTTCCAGCTCTGATGTGCCCAAGAACCAAGGTTATGTGCACTATTTAAGCTTTGGGAGAATGCTTGGATGATCTGACTTACTGCTCCATCGAGGGGTACAAGGGGATTCGGTATTGTGGTGCACCTACTAATTGTGTATTTTGTGTCCCAGTATTTGGGCTAAATACTCTAATGGAGATTGTTACTGAAGCCGGCCCCGGGAGTGGTGAAGGTGGGTCTTGCCCGTGAGCTGTGCATGATCTTTTTTTCCTAGCATCTTCTGTGCCTGCCTGAGGGCCATCCTCCTCATGAAGCAAGAGGCATCACATGAGTGACCTGCCTTGCCTATCCCCCATGACACCCATGCTGCCCATGGGGCATGCTGCTGGTGCATGTGGAGTGGCCTGAGTCTCCATCCCCACCTCCTTCACATTGCCATGGCTACTTTCTGCCTGTGTGTGATGTCCTGGTGCCACCCACCCAGCCCTGCTGGGGAATGGGCATGGAACATGGCAACCCAGGGCTGTACTACTGTGAGCTTCTGAACTATGACAGTGATGTCTCTCATTCTACCTTCCCTGCTATAGGAAACCGGAGGGCTTTAGTGGACCAGAAGTCATCTGTCATTAAACACAGTCCAACAGTGAAAAGAGAACCTCCATCACCCCAGGGCCGATCCAGCAATTCTAGGTAACAAAGGCAGAGCTGTTTTAAAAGTTCTGAGGTGGAGATAATGGTTTCTGTACAAAACTTGAGGGATGTTCAGGATTTGGGGAGAAGTTCTAAGCAGAGTAAATGAAATCAGTTTCCTGCCAGCACTTCTGATCCAATCCCCATGCAACAGTAATGGCTTACAGTGTTGAGGAGGGTGAAACTGCTATGGTGGGGACTTGGCAAACAGGTTATCTGCAGAGATGGGGGATGTGGTGGCTGATGATGTTCAGAGATTTGGCTTTGTTTTTTGCCCCTGGTGGCAAACATCTGGTTTGGTGAAAGTGGGGAATGCTCTCCCAAGAAGCTGATGACCACAAAAGTGGTGTGTGGACCCTGTAGTGAGAACCAGCAGTTCCTGAAGGAGGTGGTACACAGTGTGCTGGACGGCCAGGGAGTAGGCTGGCTCAACATGAAAAAGGTGCGCCGGCTGCTGGAGAGCGAGCAGCTGCGAGTCTTTGTCCTGAGCAAGCTGAACCGCACCGTGCAGTCAGAGGACGATGCCCGACAGGACATCATCCCAGATGTGGTCAGTGTTTGGGCTAGGGGGTCGGAATCAACTGAGCAGAGGGATGTGGCTGCCAAAGGGAATGTGCTCATTCTGGGATCTGGGTTGTCATTGCAGGAGATCAGTCGAAAGGTGTACAAGGGAATGTTAGATCTCCTCAAGTGCACAGTCCTCAGCCTGGAGCAGTCGTATGCCCACGCAGGTCTGGGTGGCATGGCCAGCATCTTTGGCCTTCTGGAAATTGCTCAGACCCACTACTATAGTAAAGGTAGGGATTGTACCTGCTGGGCAGCATGTCTTCTACAACTGTCCCACTTGTCAGAAAGAGTCAGCACATTGTTCCCATGGCAAGTTTCCCAGTGCCTCGCTGCTTTCCATCAGGTCTTGGGGTTTTATTTTCTAGAGCATGTTTGTATGAAGTGGGTATTTTTCTGTGGTGGAAAAATAAGGTCTTGACTTTTCTTTCCTTGCACTTCTTCTGTTCCTCATCTTCCCATATCCTGGCTTCTCCTGCCTCATTTCCCTGCCTTGATTCCCATTCACTTCCATTTTTGACCTCTTTCTGTATTTGATCTTTTCTTAGAACCAGACAAGCGGAAGAGAAGTCCAACAGAAAGTGTAAATACCCCAGTTGGCAAGGATCCTGGTCTGGCTGGGCGGGGGGACCCAAAGGCTATGGCACAACTGAGAGTCCCCCAGCTGGGACCTCGGGCACCAAGTGCTACAGGAAAGGGTCCTAAGGAAGTGGACACTAGAAGTTTAAAGGAAGAGAACTTTGTAGCCTCTATTGGTACGTATCATGGTGGCTGGTGTGCTGAGGGTTCCGGCTTCTTAAATATCCCTCCTTCTCTCCATCCATCCAGAGTCCTGCCTTTCTCTTCCCCATGCTTTGCTTTCTAAAGAGGGAAATAAATCTGCGTCTATTTCCAGTGCATTTCTTTATGCTTCTCTATCCCTTATGCCTTGTCTGTAGCCACCCCACTGACATCTTAGAGGAAGAACAGAAGTTTTGTTTAGAGTCCCTGTGAGGCATAGGCAGGGAGTCTGAGCGGCACTCTGGTCCCTCTTTTTATTTATGTCTGATTTCTTCCTATAGCAGAGAGGCCATGTGAATTCCTAGAAGCTATAAAGAGTTTATAGATAATATCTTTGAGCTGTAAAACTATGATCATCTGGGTCTCTGAAGCCAGTTTCCCCCATCCATAGCATTACACTGCCCTGGAGTTTGCTCCCTGCAGCTTGTCTGGTGACTCTGTTTCCCTGAGTTCTAGACCTCAGAGGTATATATTCCTGGGTCAGCTCTTCTTTAAACTCTTCCCACCTGGACTTCATTGAAAGCTTTCTCCTGTTCAATAGTTTCCCATTCACTCTCTGGTGTCACTGCCATTTAGCTCACTCCCTACTTCACCTTGAATCATCTGGGCTGTTTCTTTTCTAGTTTTAGGTCCCTGGGCATTGTGCTTCCAGCTGATGCCTCTTTGCCACAACCATTAGGGATTGGTGTTATGTCTACACAAATGAGAGCCATTTCCCTTTTCAGGGCAGCTCACTTCACTAGCCAGCATAACATTGTCCTAGAGGCATTCAGTCCTAGCTTTCTCCTGCCCAGTGTGATGTTCTAGAAAAAGTACCTACTTGCCTGTCTGGAGATCTGGAGTTTTAGTCCCGTATCTGCCCCCAATTAGGAATGAGACCTTGGGCAAATAACTTCCCTCACAGGTACTCTCTCCCCCATCTAGGAAATGAGAAGATCACACAAAGTAAAGTTCCTTTCAGGGAGAGAACTGTACCGATCAGTGTTCTTTCTGCTTTGCCCTCCTGAGATGCTCGTCTCACCATTTTCTGTTCTCTATTAGAGGCATTTTCCCAAGGACTGGCTAAGAATGGGTCTTTTGGTAGGGCAGGCTCTAGTTCTGATTGGGAGTGGTTTTTTTGGGTAGCAGGAACCAAGGATGCTGACTGCCTGCATGAGTTGGCCTCTGTCTAATCCAGTGAGTCAAACAGATTGGTGCTCCCATTTCTGAAACCCTTTGACTGCCTGAGATGATCATCTCTCTTATCTGTTGTCTGTAAGAACTGCTGTTCTCAGCTCATTTGGCAGAGAGCATGGTGTGATGGAAGTCAAACTGATCCTAAATGTGCACTCTTGAGCGAGCGTTCCAGACTCTTTAGGATCGGTTTCCTCATGCCAAAATGAAAAAGCTTGGGAAGGACCCTTCAGCTTGAAAGTTCTGCAGGGGTTTTGTTGCCACATTGGGGTTAGTTTTAGAAAGGTAATGTCTTTAGTTCTTGAGTTTGGGGGAAGGCATTGGAATCTCTTGATTCTTCCTCCCTGCCCCCAAGTAAAGATACTTTGTATCTCTTGATTGGTAATCCTATTCCTGAGACTGAATCAACTTGGGCGGGTGGGTTTCATTTCCTCCTCTGACCAGCCTCTGACTCTCTCTGTCTTTCTCTCCTGCTTGCATTGCATCTGGGGTAGAATTGTGGAACAAGCACCAGGAAGTGAAAAAGCAAAAAGCTTTGGAAAAACAGAGTAAGGAACAAATGCCCCTTCCTGTCCTTAAGTCTCCCATACCTGCCAACTCCCCAGGCCCAGTTGGGGCAGGCTCCCTTTGTCAGCCCCACCCCAAATTTGCTCTTGGGGGGGTATTTGGACTGAAAGCAGGTAGGTGGTGTGCGACTCCTAGGTGTGTGGCTTGTAGGCTGCTTCTTGCCCCCCCGCCCTTGTAGCTAGCAATCAGGGTTTTGACTGAGTAAAATCCCTTAGACTGGTTCTGTATTGCTGCAGAGTCGGTGGGGAGAACCTTTGCTGATTGCAGAGTCCCTCATTGGCTGATAGCTCCCTCACCGTTGGGAGGCCTGTGGGCACAGTTGGCAGAGATGGTTGCTGTCCCTCCGTGTTGAGTCTGTAGCTGCCCAACTCTCCCTCTGATGGCTTGCCTAGGCACGCTTTCTGGCTTTCTGTCATTCTGTCCTTCTGCCATACCATTGTGGGTGGTTGGGGTAGAATGGGATTCTTTATTTTCAAATGTAGGCATTATAGGGTGGGGGTAGGCAAATATTTCTTCCTCTTTTAGCCTAACCTTTTCTGGCCCCTTTGGGTACATTTGTGTGGGAAGCACTGAATGACCTGGGGACCCTTAAATGATCTCAGGCATCAGCAAAGCTCTGACTTTGGATGCCGTGGAATGTGGTTTAGACATTCGTTTGTGGAACTTTTCTGTTTTAGGATGATTTGCTTAGAATTTTCTCAGATTGAGAAGATGGCTGCAGAGTCTAATTCGTACCTGGGGACCTCTTCCTCCAGCGTTTCCTGGGGGTGGAGAGGCAGTCCCTGGAAAGGCGACTGGGACATGCTGAACAGGTCTTGGACCAGGCTGTGCTGCTGTCCCACTCCCTTCACCAGCCTGCCCCAAGCCTCTGTGTGTGAGTAACAGAAGTCTTCCCCTACTCAGGGCCCGAAGTAATCAAACCTACCTTTGACCTTGGTGAGACAGAGGAGAAAAAGTCCCAGATCAGCGCAGATAGTGGTGTGAGCCTGACATCTGCTTCCCAGGTTTGTGGCAACCTTGTTGAAAATTGTCAGGGTTAAGTTTGCTATCTCAGGGTTGGGGATATAGAGTGCCTGCCTCGCAAGCACAAAGCCCTGGGTTCAATCAGCACTGTAAGAAAAAAAAAGACTGGTTTTTACTCCATGTATTTGTAAGATTACATGAATTGTGTGAATCTACATTGTGTACAGCCATAGAAATAAAAAGTTGTATCCCATTTGTGTACCAAAAAAAAAAAATTTTTTTTTTTTTTAATTTGCTATCTCAAACACATTTTTGTTTTTGTTTTTTTATGGTACTCAGGATTGAACTCAGGGCCTCACACATGCTAGAAAAACACTCTATCACTGAGCTATACCCTCAGCCCTTATTTTAACCTCAGTTAAAATTTTTTTTAAAAAGCAACAACCTCAAAACAGCATAGATTTCCAATTACAGGGTAATGATTAAATAAGTATAATAGATCCATGTAATACAATATTAGTATACATTAAAGACTGTGTTTTCAAGCTAGTGTGGTGGTACATGCTTATAATCCCAGCAATTTAGGAGGCTGAGGCAGGAGGATTGCAAGTTTGAGGAAAGCCTGGGCATCTTAGCAATTCTCTGTCTCAAAATAAAAAATAAAAAAGAACTGGAGATGTAACTTAGTGGTAAAGCACCTCTGAGTTCAGTCCCCAATCCAAAAAAGATTAGGTTTTCAAACATTTAGTGATGTAGGAAAATATTTCTAAAACTAGGTATATGATATTATTCCAATTTTGCTTTAAGAATGTAGTTAAAGCTGGGCATGGTGGTGCACACCTCTAATCCCAGTGGCTTGGGGGGCTGAGACAGGAGGATCTTGGATTCAAACCTAGTCTCAGCAACTTAGTGATGCATTTAGCAACTCAGTGAGACCCTGTCTCTAATAAAAAATATGGGGCTGAGGATATAGCTCATTTGTCAGTGTGCTTGCCTCACATGCAGTAGGCCCTGGGTTCAATCCCCAGAACCACACACACAAAAAAATATTATATATATATGAAAAAAGGCTGCGGATGTGGCTCAGTGGTTAAGTACCCCTGGGTTCAATCCCCAGTACCAAAAAGCAAAAAACAAAACAAAACAATGTATTTAGAAAAAGACTGAAAGGAAATATATGAAAAACAATGGTTAATGTGGGTGGTAGATTTGTGGCTTATTCTTATTTCCTTATTCTTTCATGTGTTTTATGCAATGAATGTATATTTTTTAATGTGTGTTGTTTCTTTTTCATTACATGTCATAAATTTTCTATTGAAAAAGAAGTTGCTCATAACCTCTCTAGAGATGATATCAGAAGGGTGGGGAGGAGAGAATGAAGAAGATACAGTGTTTCTGAAGGAAACTGAGAGCAGATGGGAGACCTCCCCTACTGTGTCTGTGTCCCTATGTCTTATTTCAGAGAACTGATCAAGACTCAGTCATCGGTGTGAGTCCAGCTGTTATGATCCGCAGCTCAAGTCAGGATTCTGAAGTTAGCACCGTGGTAGGGGAACACCACACTGGCATCTTGGTGGTGGGGTGTGGGTTCCCCCTTTGGAAAGGGGTACTTCTTTCTCTTTGGAGGCTGCTCTTAGTCTCAGTTCAGCATGGGTCTCCTTGTGGAGATGTGTGCCTGTTATAGTTGTTCCTATGTGGGATTTCACAGGGCTTCTCCTCATCTTATGAAGAAGGTTCTGAGAGAAGCTCTCTGACTCACTTGTGAAATTCAGTGCTTTCTTATGGTAGCAGAGAGCTCAGTGTGACATTTCTGGGGCCCTTCCCTGGGGAATCTCTCTTACTACCTCTTTTCCCTTTCCAGGTGAGTAATAGTTCTGGGGAGACGCTTGGTGCAGACAGTGATCTGAGCAGCAATGCAGGTGATGGACCAGGTGGCGAGGGCAGTGCCCACTTGGCAAGTTCCCGGGGCACTTTGTCTGATAGTGAAATTGAGACCAACTCTGCCACAAGTGCCATCTTTGTAAGCTTTGTTTATTAACAAAAGAAGACCATTTCTTTAATGGGGAAGGGAAAAAGGTTAGAAAAGAATGAAAAGGAAAAGATAGGCTGGGGGCAAGGGTATAGTTCAGTGGTAGAGCACTTGCCTCACAGTTGTCAGGCCCTGGGTTCTATCCCCAGCACCAGAAAGAAAAAAAGAAAAGGATAAGATAAAGTAATGCATAGATAATATTTGGCTTTAAGGACAATGCTTCTCAAGGATTTTTTCAGCAATTTAACTCCAAGATCTAGGACTTTTAGAACTCTCTCCTTAATCATAGGTGAATTAGGTGTCCTTCTCAGTCAGATAAGAACTTTGAATCATATGTAGTAATAATGCCCATATTTTAAAATTGATTTATTTTTAAATGATGCATTATAGCTGTCCATGAAAGTGGAGCTCATTGTGATATGTTCATGGATGCCAATGGCATAGTCTGTGATCCTCATATTTAAAATGGACAAAGCAAAACCTTCGTGGCAATATCAGGGCAATTGTAACTCTCACTTAGTGCCAGTCTACCTATTAACTCTGGACTAGTCCAGTTCTATTTTGGTCATTCCCCATTTCCATAACAAATACCTTAAACAGTACTTCTTGTAGTATATTTCTAACAGTCATTTAAAGTTTTCACTTATTGATAAACATGTGTGAAGTGACTAAGTGCCAGATTCCCACACTAAAGGAACAGAGAGCAATAAGGCATGATTCCTACTCTCAACAAATTTGTGATTCAGCACATTGCTATAAATAGTCTCTTCTGATAGGCAAGGGGAGCAAAGCCTTAGGAAAAAAAGAATTTGCCCTAGGTCACCCAAAGTCCTTGACTAGCAGTAGTGAAATGAATTCTTTTTAGTCCTTGCCTTAGACAAGTAAGGAAAGTGTATGTGTGCCTCTTTATACACATTAAATACTCCAATACACTTGCCTCTTTGTTAGAGAAGAGAATGGGTATTCTGTACAAGAACTCATAGATCCTTATCTTTGGTCCTTGGGAAGAATGGAAAATAAAAGTTAAATGAAATCAATTATTTAACACTGGTGATGAAGACATCCTGTAGATGTATATCAGACATCCTGTAGATGTATATCTTCTAATAGTGATTCCCAGAGTGAAGGTTGGGATAGGATTGGGAATAAGGGCCATTCAAGTTAATGGGCCTTAACTCTCTCTGAGCTCAAGACTGTTTTAGCAAGAGCATTTAAGATGTTTCCAATGTGCTTTTGTTCTGAATGTTAAGATAAATATCATGAAATATCAGTCTTCAGAAAGCCATTCAGCTCTGTGCTACCTTTCCTAGACCATCCTGAGACAAATTCTTACTTGTCCTGAGCTGGTGCAAGGGATCTTTGTACAGTTGAGTTGTTGAGTGCAGTTACCTAAATCTCTTGGCTCAAAAGCTGTTTTAACAAGAAATAAATTATACTAAAACTGTATGGCCCATTGAGCAAAGTATTGGGCTGTGAACTAGGAGACTGACATTTAGTCACACTAATTAGATATTGCCCAATAACCTTTGATCAGTTGCTTCTTTGCTTATTCTATCTCTGTGTTGTGAAAGGGCATGGTATTGCTTACCTCTTACCTAGGGAAAATTTTTTTTGATTGAATAGAAAGTCTAATATCGCAAAAGGGATCAGTGAAGTTAGTGATACTTCTCAGAGGTAGTAAGAGATGGTAGGATAGAAGAAATTAACATTTTTAAAATCAGTTACCAACTATGTGCCAAGCACTGCTAAGCGTTTTTCACCCCTTGATGGGGATGTAGATCAGTGGTAGAAAGCTTGCCTAACATGCATGAGGCATGTTCAATTCCTAGTACTAGAAAGGGGTTCAATTCCTAGTACTAGAAAAAAAAATTTACTCCTTGCTGTAGTCCTGGGATGAGGAAAATGAAGGTCCGAGAAGCTAAGTTTTATGCCTACAGTCACATAGCTAATGAGGCAGGGATCTGAACCTTGGACAGTCTGACTTCAGACCCTGTGTTCTTGCTACTGTGTCATGCTGCTCAAGAGAGTTGGCCTGGTTTATTATTATTTTTGTTTTTTAAGAGAAAGTTGTCATACAGAGTCTAAGGAGTTAAGATGAGTCAGAATGAAAAGTTGATGACTTGGTTTGGGGGGCAGTAACAGAAAGCAGGGTTATCAGATTGACTTTTGGTCAAATTCTAGAGGCAAACAGGGGCACTGGAATTTTTTTCTTGCTAATGGATGGCATCTAGTGTGAGCCTTTTGGTGAGATGTTTGGTTTACCTTGTCCCTATTCACTGACCTATCACCTTGTCTCTCTAGGGTAAAACCCACAGCCTGAAGCCAAAGGAGAAGCTGGCAGGCAGCCCAGTTCGCTCTTCTGAAGATGTAAGCCAGCGAGTCTATCTCTACGAGGGACTCTTAGGTGAGAAATGGACTGAGAAGGCCCTTCACACTGGAAGAATGCTGGGCTCAGCCAGGGGAGAGGGTAGTTCTGGCCAGTAGCTGCTTTGCTCTTTGATGATCTCAATACTAACACTGGATAGAATTTCATATCTGAAGCAAGCGAATTATGGGGTCAGGAACAAGCAGTGGGTGAAAACTAGATGAGATTGGATTTTGACATTAATCAACAGCCTTTCTGTCTTCCTTTCTTCATTTTCTTGCTGCCATGGTCTTTCCTGCTCACAAATTGGCAGGAAGGGACAAAGGATCCATGTGGGACCAGTTAGAGGATGCTGCTATGGAGACCTTTTCTATAAGTAACCACTTTTCTTTGTGTGCTGTGTTTATGCCTCCTGCTCGGGAGGGACTGGGCCTTACTTGGTAGCATCTGGTTCTGGTGGCAGGAATGTTAGATCTGGAGTAGAGGTTCATGTTTCCTTTACCCTGGATTTTGGAATCACTCTTTTATCTGGGGTTACTCTATTTTTGTTTGGCAGCTATATTCCTTACATATTAAATAGTTCTCTAAAAAGTCTTTATTCTACACAGGCAAAGAGCGTTCTACTTTATGGGACCAAATGCAATTCTGGGAAGATGCGTTTTTAGATGCTGTGATGTTAGAGAGAGAAGGGATGGGTATGGACCAGGGTCCTCAGGAAATGATTGACAGGTATGGAGCTTGGAAAACCTGTGGGACTATGCAAATTCAGCCTCTTCCTTGTTAGTTAGGCAGTCTCCTACTGCAGGCTGACTTGTGCCTGGCCTTCTGCATAGGTACCTGTCCCTGGGAGAACATGACCGGAAGCGTCTGGAAGATGACGAAGACCGCTTGTTGGCAACACTTTTGCACAACCTCATCTCCTACATGCTGCTAATGAAGGTAATGTTGCTTTTGCTTATGTCTGGCTGTTACTGATGCTGGAAGGGCAAGGCTTATTCCTATTGCCTAAATTCTGGTGTCACTGGGAAGCTATTAAAGCATCTTACGGGGGCTTTGAAAAGGCTGAGTCCTCTCTGTCAGCTTACACAGGATCTCTTTAGCTGAAACTGCCAGGGTATTATGCTAATGGATGTTATAAAGGTAATTGATCATTCCATACTATGTTTTTTTGAACTTTATATGGGCTTCCTGAGCTAAGTAGATTTAGGATGCCAATAGAGCTTCACACAGAATGCAATGAGTTTTTATTTATTTTTTTTACATAGTAGATTCTAAAACCTTAGAAAGTGTGGGGGTCCTCTCTGCCACGTCCCGCATGGAGGAGAAAAGGGTTAACTGCCGGAGGAGGATGTTGGCGGTATATCACTCAATTACCAAAAAAACTTATCTACTCAGTAAATACACAAGAGCCAATACTCCTTTTAAATGAGAGGGGGCATGATGGGTCTGACCATATCAGCTCTGGCCTCTTACAACAACAACTCGCCCAACTCTCTTTTATTTATAATATACAGGTAAAGGGGTCCAGGACTGGGAGGAGCTTCTTCTGTGGTGGACAGGATAGGGTGGAGTTAGGAGAGCCATTCTCTTAAGGGGAAAATTCCAGAAGGAGACAGAGAACCACTCCTATGCAGTGCTACATGCCTCCCAGCAATTCCTAGAAGCCAGACCTCTGTGTCCCATGGTTCAGCCTTGTCTAATTCTGCTAAATAAGAATGGCTTCCCACAAGAAAGGATGCTCAGAATTTACTTTTCAGCAGCAGCCTGTTATATCGAATTTTTCAACAACTGTAAAAGGAGCTACCCATTAGCAAAGTAATGGTAAGTTTTTCTGATTTGGTTGTGCTTGGTTTTCATGGCTGTAGAAGAAGTATGGTACCAAAAGAAAAGTCCTGCTCCTATAGGGAAACATAATTTAGGGGTTGGTGGGTAGAAGAGAGTTGTTTTGAGAATGAGTCCTTGGGAGTAGCTTTCCTCCTGCTCTCCCCAGCCTCCTTAGATGTGAAGGGATCACTTAGTCAAATGCAGAGAATTTTGGTTTGCTTCACTTTTTGTTATAAAATTCCCTCTACTCTGTTGAATTCCAGGGGTTCCAGTTGACTGCTTGGGGAAGGATGGTAATTCTTAACCTTCAGAGGGTCTCAACTACCACCGTCTCAGAGTCGCCATTCTGAGTCATTATTTCTATCTTATGCTCTGAGGAGCCCTTTAGGGGTGAATGTTAAGTGTTGGGGATGAGAACCTGTCTGCTCTGAGAGCCACTTTTTTGCAGGAGCTAACCAGAGATAGAGCTAGTACATTGGCAGAGCACACAGTCAAAAACATTCTCCCCCGTTCAAAGATGTGTCCTTTCAGAATCCCACATCTGTCAAATAGGAGGAAGCTCACTTGTACATTCTCTGGTTCCTACCTCAGTTGAGAGCAGAGCAGATCCCTTATTAACATTCTGTCTTGGCTTTCCAGGTGAACAAGAATGATATCCGAAAGAAGGTGCGACGTCTGATGGGAAAGTCACATATTGGACTTGTGTATAGCCAGCAAATCAATGAAGTGCTTGATCAGCTGGCGAACCTGGTGAGCATAGGTCCACCTGCCCTGGGCTCTCGCTCCACTACACTTGCTGGCCTTCCTGGTAGACTTCTGGCCTAATGCATAGGTTTCCCCAAGGCCATTTCTTGGCTCTATCGCTGTGCAGTTCAATTCAGTCCTAGTTTTGAGGATAAGACAGTATCAGATGAGGTTTTAGCCCTTGTGTTCTGTACTGGGGTTTTGAAACTACCTAGTGCAGAACTTTGTATGATCTTTGGACTCCTGAGAATCTACAAAGTAAAAACTATTTTCATCAAGATAGTACAATACCTGTTTTCTGGCTTGACATTTTCACTGATGTGCAAAAGCAGTGCTGTGTGAACTGCTGATGCCTTAACACCCTGGCCCCAAACTATGCTAGGTAGGCCAAGCTCGCCTCCATCATCTCTCACTGAAAACCATTACTTTTATTTTTATTTTATTTTATTTTTATTTTTTTGGAACCAGGGATTGAACTCAGGGACACTCGGCCACTGAGCCACATCCCCAGCCCTATTTTGTATTTTATGTAGAGACAGGGTCTCACTGAGTTGCTAAGGGCCTTGCTAAGTTGCTGAGGCTGGCTTTGAACTCGCGATCCTCCTGACTCAGCCTCCCAAAACCATTACTTTTATTAAACCTCTATCATTGATTCTATGTCTTCTTAACATTCTGTATAACAAAGTGGGAAGTATACATATTGCATTTCTGTTGCAAACGCAGGTGTGATAGATTTTCGTTTTTTAATCTCACACCTTATTTCAAAAATTTCAGATGAATCTGGGATCTGAAATTTGTGTTAACAATGAAACAGCACAAGAAAATGAAAGGGTTTTTTTCCTAAATAATTTCAAATGTACAGAAAATTTGGAAGAGTTCTGGCAAGGTGTGGTGGCACATATAATCCCAGTGATCCTGAAGGCTGAGGCCAGAGGATCACAAGTTTCCAGTCAGCTTCAGCAAATTAGTGAGGCCTGAAGCAATTCAGCGAGACCCTGTCTCAAAATAAAGTCTGGGGATGTAGCTCAGTGGTAAAGCGCCCCCTGGGCTCAATCCCCAGTACCAAAAAAACAAAAACAAAACAAAAAGCAAAAAAACAAAAAAAAACAACCAAACAAATAAAAACAAAAAACAAAACCAAAAAATCCTGGAAGAATAATATGAAGAACTGTGTATTTTACCCAGATTTACCATTTTGGAGCACTTGTCATACAACACAATACTTTATTCTACCTTTTATAATCCAACTTCCCCAACTGTCCCAGTAATGTCTTTTTAGCATTTCTTTGTCATTTCATAGTGTTAATCTTTTTTTTAAATTCTGGGGATTGAACCCAGTCCTTTTTATTTTAAATTTTGAGACAGGGTCTTGCTAATTACTGAGGCTGACCTGAAACTTGTAAGCCTCCTGTTTCAACCTCCTGACTCACGGGGATTACAAATGTGTGCTTCTTCATCTGTGCCACTGTGCCCAGCTGATGTTGATCTTTTTGAAGAACACAGGCATCTTAGTTTACCAAGTGCCCATCACTTAAGTTTCCCTGATTCTTTATATGATAGATGTTTTGAGGATAAGTACTGACAGTTTGAATTGCAAAGTGAACTGTTAGCTTTGTTCATGAGTCACCACTTTTACTTGAAAGAATGGCTCACAAGCTATGGTTATTCAGAGTTGAGTATTTAGCAGACATTTTCTTCAAAATTAATAGAGGTGAGACACTTTCAAGGAAAACATGAGATAGTACTTGTTAATGATAAGATTCAAACTTACAAGTAAAAATGAGAATTTTGGAAGATTTGTATTCAGCATCATGATCAGACTATTATATTTAGCAATCAACAGTATGGGTGCAAAAAAAAAGAAAGTCTACATTAAACCCTTTGTTGGAATGCTTTACACTTTCCACAGAACAGAAACCAAAATAACCTGTTATACAATTAGTCATAAATATAGTTCTTGAGTTTTTTCGCCCATACACAT
>JAJEJO010001534.1:481120-515890 GCA_020662805.1 Glaucomys volans
GGATTGAACTCAGGGACACTCGGCCACTGAGCCACATCCCCAGCCCTATTTTGTATTTTATTTAGAGACAGGGTCTCACTGAGTTGCTTAGGGCCTCGCTAAGTTGCTGAGGCTGGCTTTGAACTCGCGATCCTCCTGACTCAGCCTCCCAAGTCACTTGGATTACAGGCGTGCGCCACCACGCCCCGCTTCCTGCTAAGCTTTGTTTCCTGGCAGTATTAAAACCTTCTGCCACTGCCATAGCTACTGCTGCTGCTGGAACCGCCATAGTCACCTTGGTTTCATGGTTTGACAAAGTATTGGCCTCCACCACCGTAAGGTCCAGAGCTTCTGCCCCCAAAGTTTCCGCCCTTCATGGTCCAAAATTTGATGACTGATTGTTGTAATTGCCAAAATCATTGTAGCTTCCACCACCTCCAAATTGCTTCCGTCATTACCAAATCCACTGTAGCCATCCCCATGGCCACCATATCCACCACCACCATGGCTGCCACCAAAGCCACCACGACCACTGAAGTTTCCTCCACAACCAAAATTATCATTTCCACCAAAACCACCTCCAGGACCACCACTTCGACCTCTTTGACTAGATGAAGCACTAGCCATCTCTTGCTTTGACAGGGCTTTCCTCACTTCACAGTTGTGGCCATTCACAGCATGGTATTACTGAATGACAATCTTATCCAGAGTCATGGTCGTCAAAAGTTACAAAAGCAAAGCCTGTCTTCTTTCCACTGCTTCCGTCAGTCATGATTTGAATAACTTCACTTTTCTCATACTGTTCAAAATAATCTCATAGGTGATGTTCTTCAGTGTTTTCTTTAATGTCAACCAAGATCTTTTTCACACTTAAGTGGGCCCCTGGTCTTTGAGAACCTTCTCTTGAGACAGCTCTCTTTGGTTCCACAACTCTTCCATCCACCTTGTGTGGTCTTGCATTCATGGCTGCATCCACTTCCTCCACAGTGGCGTAAGTGACAAACCCAAAACCCCTGGAGCGCTTGGTGTTTGGGTCTCTCCGTTGCTCACAATGGCTTCTCAGACTCTCATCAGTTGTTTCAAAACTCAGCCCTCTGATGAATAGCTCCCTGGGGGACTCTGATTTAGACACGAAGGCAGTAAGAACAGAGACTTTAACGATGCTTTCTCCGCAGCGTCCACAGGCAGATAGGAGTAAGCTAACAAACGTAGCCACCAAATACTGGAAGATTTTTGAGCTTGAATTATCTCAATATTTTAAGACTTTTCTAATGAGATTGTTGATAGTATTGATGAATGATTTTTTTATATATATAATGTGTAATGAGAAGGATTTTCTAAGTACAGTGTGTGATGTTACAAGTTCAAGTATGGATAAAAGAACCACTGAAAACGTAACCTAGACAAATAGATTTTAGTGTAACAGTATAAAATATTCATTGATATGCTTTCTGATTCTACCTTGTGACTAACTTTTAAAATACTGCTACTTTGAGTTCTGGTGTAGTGGCAAAGAAGAGTATGCATATTTATCTGAAAAGGCTATTAAAATTCTTCTCCCTTTTCCAAACCAGTATGTGTAAGGTCAGATTTTCTTCATATACCTTAACCAAAACAACATATTGCAGAGGGTGAATGCAGAAGCCGATGTGAAAATGTAGCTATTTTATATTAAGCCAAGTATTAAGGAGATTTGCAAAAAATGTAAAACATTGTCACTCTTCATTTTTGTTGTTGTTTTTAGGGAAAACATTTTATAAAAGATTTATTATTTAGGGCTCGGGTTATAGCTCAGTGGAAAGGAGCTTGCTTAGCACGTGTGAGGCACTGCTAGGTTTGATCCTCAGCACCACATAAAAATAAATAAATAAAATAAAGGTATTGTGTCCATCTCTAAAAAAAAAAAAGATATTTTATTTATATTACCACACACTTGGTAATTATTAATTTTTTATTTTTTTTATTTTATTCATTTATTTATTTTTTTGGTACTGGGGATTGAACCCAGGGGCACTCAGCCACTGCGCCACATCCCCAGACCTATTTTGTATTTTATTTAGAGACAGGGTCTCACTGAGTTGCTCAGGGCCTCGCTAAGTTGCTGAGACCAGCTTTGAACTCCTGATCCTCCTGCCTCAGCCTCCCTCCTCCCAGCCTCACGCTGGGATTACAGGCGTGCGCCACCGTGCCTGACTAATTTTTTATTTGAAAATGAATTAATGGAGTAGGGGGGTAACTCAGTGGTAGGCTGCTTGCCTAGCATGCTTGAGTCCCTGGGTTTGATCTCCAGCACTGCAAAAAAAAACAAAAACAAAAAAGAATTAATAAACATTTTTAATTCCTAGTTTCAATTTCTAGTATGGTAGATGTAACTTATATAAATAAAAGCTCTTTGGGATCTTTAGTAATTTTTTGTTGCTGTTGTACTGGGAGTTGAACCTAGGCATGCTATACCCCCAGTCACTAAGTTACTGAGACTGGCCTCCTGCCTCAGCCTAAATCTGCTGACACATAGCACAAAAATTCTTTTGTTCTAGCAGTCCTGGGGATTGAACCTAGGCCTTGTGTATACTAGGCAAACATTCTACCACTGGGCTATATCTCCAGCCTAGGAATTTCAGTCATTTTTAAGAGGTATAGAAGTCCTGAGAAGACAAAGTTCTTGAACACTTTCCTGGTGGGCAGTGGTTGGCAGATGAAACTGTGGTAAGGAAGGTGATATTAATTTCATTGCTGAACAGGAGATCTTGGCCCAGAGCCATGTGTAGAAGGGGTGTATGAATGTCCCTAAAAATCTCTCTTTCCTCAGAATGGACGTGATCTCTCTATTCGATCCAGTGGCAGCCGGCACATGAAGAAGCAGACATTTGTGGTGCATGCAGGAACGGACACAAATGGAGATATCTTTTTCATGGAGGTAGGTGTTGGTTCATGCTGGGAACCCAAAGGAATATTTGAGAGACATAAGGAGCTTCTAGGATTGATGCAGAATAGTTCTTCCATTTATCTCACTCATCTTCATAATCCATTTATCATTAAATTGTGAGGTATTGTTGCAGATAATTAAATTAATATAATAGGGTTTTCACCACCATTTCATATGTGTATGTATGTATTGTGTGTGTATGTGTGTATATGTGTATTTTTTTTAAATAATCAAATCAAATAAACATGAAGTGGCATACATTAGGAGGTCTTACGCTCATTCTGGTCCTCTTCTACTCAATTCCCCACTCTCCTTTTCTCTTCCTCCTATAGGTAATAACTTTTGTTGTTTCCTTTGTATTTTCCAGTGAGTTCTTATGCAAACAATAAGATCTGGGGGTAAATTCTTATTTTTTCCCCTTTCTTACAGAAAGATTATGCATTGTATTCGCTGGTCTGTACCTTGTTTTTTTCATTAAATCCTAACCTGGCAGTCCTCTATAACAGAACAAAAAGATTTCTTGTTCTTTCTTTTTTTTTTTTTTTAATATTTTTTAGATGTTGATAGACCTTTATTTTATTCATTTATTTATATGTGGTGCTGAGGATCAAACCCAGTGCCTCACACATGCTAGGCAAGTGCTCTGCCACTGAGCTACAGCCCCAGCCTTTCTTGTTCTTTCTATGGCTTTTTTCCACTGTGTGATTGTGCCATAATTTATCTAGCCAGTCAGTACATGTAGATCCTTTGGTTGTGTCCAGTTTTGCTATTGATAATGGTGCTACTGTGATTGACACTGTGCATGCTTAATTTCATACATGTGCAGTTTTGTCTATAAGAATTCCCAGATATGGGATTGCTGGATTAAAGGGACAGTGCATTTGTAATTTTGGTTGATAGCTCTTAACTACCTTTTAATATATTCTACCCCCTTGCCATTTATATTGTTGGAAGAAATTGGATCATTGGCCCTGTAGAGTAGCTCACGTTTTAGACTTCTTGCTGACTGCATCTCCTTGGTGTTGCTGACATGTTTCTCTGTCCTGTATCTCTTATAAACCACTAGCTCATCCTGGAGGTTTGATCAGTTTTAGATTCCGTATTTTGCTGAACACAGTGGCATATGCCTATAATCCTCGCAGCTTGGGAGACTGAGGCAGGAGAATCATAAGTTCAAAGCCAGCCTTAGAACTTAGTGAAGCCCTGAACAACTGAACAAGACCCTGTCTCAAAATTTTAAAATAAAATAAAAAGGGCTGGACATGTGGCTCAGTGGTGGGTTCAATCCCTGGTACAAAAGTAAATAAATAAAAACAAAAAAAAATTTAAAAATCAATATTTTGGCAAGAATACTTCCCAGGTGGTGCTGTATAGTTACTTCCTGAGACCTCCCAGGGTCTTCTCTCTTAGTGGTTCAGATGTGGGCAGCCTAACCAGCTACTATAAAGTACCTCATTTGTCTCCTGATTTTACATATGGTGTTTTTCTGCCATGTAGAAATATTTTATTTTTATGTAAATTATTTAACATAATGCTTTTATGGCTTTGGATTTTGAGTCATAGTCAGCCAAAGCCCTCCTTACTCCAGGATTTTCCTGGAAATTGACCATTTTCTGTCCGTTTTTTTGTTTTAATTTAATTTAATTTTTTATTGATTGATTGATTGATTGATTGGTACTGGGGATTGAACCCAGGGGCACTCAACCACTGAGCCACATCCCCAGCCCTATTTTGTATTTTATGTAGAGACAGGGTCTCACTGAGTTGCTTAGGGCCTCGCTGAGTTGCTTAGGGCCTCACTGAGTTGCTGAGGCTGGCTTTGAACTTGCGATCCTCCTGTCTCAGCCTCCCAAGTGCTGGGATTACAGGCATGCGCCACCACACCTGGCTTAATTTTATTTTTATTTGTTCTATTTAGTTATACATCACAGCAGAATGCATTTGATTCATTGTACACAAATGGGGTACAACTTTTCTGTTTTTGTTTCTTTGCAATGCTGATGATTGAACCCAGGGTCTTGCACATACACAGCAAGACCACTGAGCTACATCCCCAGCCCTTTTTATTTTATTTTGAGATAGAATCTTGCCAAGTTGTCCAGGCTGGCCTTGAAGTTGGGATCCTCCTGCTTCCTAAATTCCTGGGATTACAAGTGTGGGCTACCATGTCTGGCCAGAAAAGGTCTATTTTTAGAATTAAAAAGATGGAAATTCCCCAGGCTGTGGCCCATGAATAAAATCCCCGGCAACTCTAGAGGCTGAGGCAGGAGGATCCAAAGTTCAAGGTCAGCCTGGGCAACTTAACAAGACCCTGTCTCAAAATAAAAAAATTAAAAGGACTGGGATGTAGCTCAGTGGTAGCATGCCCCTGGTTCAAGGCCCAGTACTGCAAAAATAAATAGAAAATAAAATTAAATAAAAATAGAACTCATTATAAGTAATTTTAGAGGCTGGGTATAACTTCTATATAAATTATTAAAATTAAACAATCTACAAGTTGTCTGTTACCTTTTGGTTTAGTTGAATTTGATTTTTTTTTTTTTTTCTTTTGCAATGCTGGGGATTGAACCCAGGGCCTTATGCTTGTGAAGCAAGCACTCTACCAACTGAGCTATATCCCCAGCCTGTGAATTTGATTTTTGAACAGGTTATTCATCAAATACAGGAGAGAGTACTCTGGAAGCAGGAAAATATGTATAAGTGTGTCTGAGAAGAGAGTCATTTTCGTGGTTGGGAGTTAAGGACTAACTTAAGACATCTGCACCACAGTAGAGGTGGCAGGTGATTCTTTTCTTTTCCTCTTAAAACATATATCCAAAGTCATTGTGGTGCCATACACCTCTGACCCCAGAGGATGAGGAGGATGAGGTAGGGGGATCACAAGTTCAAGGCCAGCATCAGCAACTTAGGGAGATCCTGCCTCAAATATAAAAAGGGCTGGGGACATAGCTCAGTAGTAAAGTACCCCTGAGTTCAATCCCCAGTTTCACCAAAAGAAGATAAAATAACCCAGAAGATTCCTTGAAATGTAGGCCTCACTCTGAGTACTATACAAGGGAGCCTCACGCTGAGTCTTTGAGTTGGGGCTGGACCCCTTCCCCTCCTACGTGCTTCTGCCTTGGAGGGTTGCCATGTCAAGGAAGAGAGCACACTGGCCACCCTGCCCTCAGCTGACTCCCATGAGGCTCTGATACAGCCTTTCTCAGCACAGCCAGCTGGCTACACCATCAGTTAGACAGCAATTTGGGAAGACTTTTTAAAATTATTTTTATTGCCAGATGCAGTGGCACATACTTATAATCCCAGCAACTTAAGAGGCTGAGGCAGTATGATCACAAATTCAAGGCCAGCCTCAGCAACTTAGCAAGACCCTGTCTTAAAATAAAAAATAAAATGGGATGGGGATGTGGCTTTGTGGTTAAAGCACCCCTGAGTTCAATCCTGAATACCAAAAAAAGTTTGGTGTAAACTCTTTAAGATTTTAAAACTTTCATATATGTATCAATACAATTTATTTGCATGGAATTTTGTTTTGGTATCAAAAGTGGTATCAAACCACAAGCATTAATATATAACTTTTTTTGTTGTTGTTGTTTGTTTGTTTTGCGGTGCTGGGGATTGAACCCAGGCCCTTGTGCTTGCGAGGCAAACACTTTACCAACTGAGCTATATCCCCAGGCCCCTTTTTATTTTTAATTCTGAGGCAGGGTCTAAGTTACTAAGACTGGCCTGGAACTTACCAACCTCCTGCCTTAACCTCCAAAGTAGCTGGGATTACAGGGGTGTGCCACTGCACCTGGCTCAATCCTTTCTTTATAAAACTTTTAGAACTCCAGTAATCTCTTATATAGGAGTCTAAACCTGATAGTCTCATGTATTCCTTACTCGTTCACTTAATATTTATGAGACACATATCATATGCTGGACACTGTGTTGGATGTGGAGTATAGTAGTAAATAGGACTGTCGCCCTTCCAGAGTTGACACACCACTGGAGAAGTCAGATAATTAAACAAAGAGTGTTGTAAAGTAGGATGAGCTTTGTAAGAGAAGATGTTTGGGAGGTAGGAGTTATGGGAATATGTAACAGAGGGTCTGGAAGTTGTGGACAACCCCTCTGAAGAAGTGATCTTTGATCTTACACTTGAAGGAAGAATAAGAGTGAAGGATTACAGTGAGGGAAGGGAAGAGCAGTACACAGTAATCAAGGTGGAACGATGGGACTCAGTGATGCATGTCATAATAGGGAAAAGGAAGGGGTTATGCATCACTTGTTCATGTCTGACTTGAGCAGCTGGGTGTCATTTACTGCAGTAGGGGACTTAGAAGGAAGATCTATCCAAGAGAAGATGCTGAATGCAGATTTAGACAAGGTGAGTTTGAGGGGCTGCATATGAGATAGCCACCTAAAGACAGGTCAAGAGCTCAGGAGGTCAAGGTTCAGATGGAGAGAGATTTAAGAACCATCAAAGCCGGGCATGGTGGCATATACTCCTATAATCCCAGCAGCTCAGGAGGCTGAGGCAGGAGGATCACAAGTGTCAGCAACTTACCGAGGCCCAAAGCAACTTTGTGACACCCTGTCTCAAGATAAAAAATAAAAAGGGCTGGGGATGTGGCTCAGTGGTTAAGTGCCACTGGGTACAATCCCTGGTACCAAAAGAAAAAAGAAAAAGGAGGCAGCTTGCAATGTCCTCCAAATCCTTTATAGATCACATAGGAAGTAGTAAACACTCATTGACTTGGAGAGTAAGCCTCCTTCCTCGTGCACATGATCCTTTCAGTGACTCCATTTCTTTCAACAATTCTAGCAGATAGTACATCTAGCAGTTCTGTTTGTGTCGCCACCTAGGGAGACCAGAAGTATGGAGGCAGAAAACCTGACCTGGCAGTTCCCAGGATCAGTGGTCCTGTTCTTTCCCTGTGGGAAACATGCCATGTGGCCTGTGATGGAGGAGGCTCTCAGAGCAGCCCCCCCGAGCTCTTTGTGCACTCCTCCAGGTGTGTGATGATTGCGTGGTACTGCGGAGTAACATCGGGACGGTGTATGAGCGCTGGTGGTATGAGAAGCTCATCAACATGACCTACTGTCCCAAGACCAAGGTTTTATGCTTGTGGCGTAGAAATGGCTCTGAGACCCAGCTCAACAAGTTTTATACTAAGAAGGTACACAGGATCTCTGTTTGGGTTGGGGATGGGGTAGGCATTGAGGGCCAAGTATTGAGTGTCTTGCTGGGAAGTTAAAATTCCAAAATCCATGTCGGAGCCACAGCTTGCCCCCACCTGTTGTGTGGGATAACTAAAGCTGTCTCTGAGTCCTGGCATTGGCCTCACCCTGTACCACTTAAGAGTGGAGGCCGGGAACCCTGAAGGCTGCTGTGACAGGGTTGCTCTCTCCCCCTGTGCTGCAGTGTCGGGAGCTGTACTACTGCGTGAAGGACAGCATGGAGCGTGCCGCCGCCCGACAGCAAAGCATCAAACCCGGTGAGGAGAGAACACTCCCTGAGAGTGTCCGAAGAACACTCCCTGAGAGTGCCTGGCAGAAGCCACATTGCAGCAAGCTAACCACCTCACTGGTTAGCTGATCACCTCATCCCTCACTGCAGGGCCCGAACTAGGTGGCGAGTTCCCTGTGCAAGACATGAAGACAGGCGAGGGTGGCTTGCTGCAGGTCACCCTGGAAGGGATCAATCTCAAGTTCATGCACAACCAGGTAGGTCTGAGCAGCAGCACAAGGCTTCCTGGCCCTGTTGTTCCACCTGTAATAAGGATCAGTGTCCAGGTCCCAGTGCTTTTCCAGTGAGCACAAAGGGAGTCCTGGACCAGAGGGAGGACTGGACAGCTGGACCGAGAGAGAAATCAGAGGGAGGGTATAGTGACCTTGGTGAGACCACCAGGCTCCATGAAGGTGCAGCAGGGAGCCTTTGGGGAGCTGGGACAGTGAGGTGTGGTAGCCATGCCACCCCCTCCATGAGACTCACACAGTGTGAGTGGGAGCGTCTCCCTTGGCCCTCTACGTGTCTCTGCCTTCCTGTGTTCCCAGGGTGTGCTTCGCTCCGTGGTTTTGCTTTGGGAGTCTAGACTGGCTGATCTCACGGATTTCTGGTGTGTGCGTGTGGCCTCTCTCTGTCCTCTCGGCGTGTGTGTTTATTTGCTTTTTCTTTCTGCTGATTCTTCTGTTCTTTCCCTTCCTTTGCGTGTTCCCGCTCTGGGACCTATTCCCCAGGCCCCAGGCCCCTCCTTTGATGGAGAGCACTTCCGGATCATCTTTCCCTCTTTGCAACTCCACCCAGGAGCTCACTTTTTCCCCTCTTGGTCTTTTAACATGGTGCTGACTTTTTCTCTCAGTGGATGTTCCTTAGGCTAATTCCCTGAGGCCAGCGCGTCATCCCAGGTCCGCCCCGGCTCTGACTCTTCACCCAAGTGCCTTTCTTCCCATTCCCTGACGTCCTCTCCCCAAGGCTCTGGGCCAGATCCCACATGATGCCCCACAAACCCTGCCAGGCAGCAGTACTCAGGGGAGGTGGACCTCGACCGCCACTTCTCTCCTTCCACTGGCCAGTTTAGTTCTCGCTCTTTCAGAATCTAGCTGGACAGCTTGGTATGACAGGAAGCAGCTGCACAGTCTTCCTGCAGCCCCTGAGTCTATTTCCAGTCTGGGGCCTGGGGTGGCAGCAGCCCCATAGACCCTAGAATCAGCCCAAGGAGGGGTTAACCAAGCACTTTCTGACCACAAAGGTGCCGGCACTTCCTGGGGAGGGTCTTCTGACCACTCGTTAGTGTGTGGCCTCCCCTTCTGGAGACAGCTCTTGTTAAACTACCCCCAGATGCTCTGCCTACCTCCTTGTCCTGCCCTTGGGGCAACTCTGGGTACACCCCATAGTATGACAGGTACTAGCCTGCACCAACTGCTTAGTGGTGAAAATGCGACCCCTAGAAGAGGTGTTGTGGGGAGAACAGGAGTGAAGGCCAACTCCTGGGTCCAACTTTGCAGTCGGATAATGGGGAAAGGGCTTTGCCGCACCACAGGCAGCTGGGGTAGAAGCACCAGACCCTCCCAGCAGTGTTCTGCAGTCTGGGGTAGCAAATGGGAGAAGTGTGGGCTTGGAGTCAAGATGTGCTTGGATCTGAAGTTTAGCTTCACTATTCACGGGCACATACACTTTTTGATCGTGTTTCCTCATCTATAAGATGGAGGCAAACACTGTGGACTGCCACGCAGAAAGCCATAGGAATAGTGTTTGAAAACCTCCAAGTCGGTACTCAGCAAGCTGCTGCTGTTGTCACCACACACTCTTGGGAGGTCTCGGATCCTGTCAAGGAAGATACCAACACCTCCCACCCCAAGGACAGTCTGAGGGAAGCTTTGTGCCCGTGCCAGCCCTCTGCGCCGGAGGAGGATGTATGGAAGGGTGGAGACCTACGGGCTGAGTTGGGACACCCTGGGGGCACCGTGTCCTATGAGCGCTGCCCTGGGCAGAGGGATGGGTGGGCAGCCCAGGCCAGCAGAAGGGCCTTTGGGTTGGGTTTGACCATTAAAACTAACGCCTTCATTTCTCTCCCATGCTTTCTCCTCCGGCCAGGAGCGGAAGGTACATGCCCTTTCTGCTATCTTCGCTTCTTAGCGCTTTTGATTGTGTGTGTGTGACTTCTTCTGTCCTCCCTTTGGGAGCTAGGTTTCCTGTGTGTGGGTGGGGCTGAGGCTGGGAGAGTGGGCTTTGTGGGGCAGGGGTGGAGCCTCCCGGCCTTACCCCACCCTCCCTCCCTCTCTTGCAGGTTTTCATAGAGCTGAATCACATTAAAAAGTGCAATACAGTTCGAGGCGTCTTTGTCCTGGAGGAATTTGGTAATTACACTATTTTGCTCTTAGGTCTGGACTCACATGGCAGTAACTCAAACCTTGGAGCTCCAGAGGAGGGACTAGGGGCAGGTAGAAGAAGAACCTCTGCAGAGAGGAGAGGAGGAGCAGAGTGTCAGGGAGGAAACCGAGCCCTCAGAAGAGAAGGGAAGGAGAAGGAAAAGAGACAGTAGCCCCAGAAAAGCAAGGGGCCTTGGGCTGGTTTAGAGTCTAGAGACACCAAGCAGAGGCCCAATTAAGTTAGCACCACTTTCCCTTGCTTGGCCAGCCAGTGGTCAGAAAGTTCTGGGGCAGAGCAGACTGGCGATCCCCAAGCTCTGCTGTGTCCATGTCACCTGCTGCCACCTCTCTAGTTGCCCAGCACCCCATGGGCCTCCCTGGTGTTGCTCTGCCCTCCACCTAGTCTCCATGCTAGAGTTGGGCCGTGGGGAGTCGCAGGCAGACTTGCTCGAGGGCCAGAGAAGCCTAGTGGGCCTCAGAGGCAGAGGGTAGTCTAGGGGAAAGCTGGAGCTAGCCTCCCTGGCAAGCACTAAGGAAAGTGTAGTGGGTCCCCCCGGGGGCTTTGAGTTCCTGCTGTGTTTGTGCTTCATTCTTTTGTGCCCCTCATCGCTGCTATGAAAACCTTCGTTCTCCAGCAGGTAAAGTGACCTCGGCTCGTGCTGCCTCTCCCCAGGCCCCTGCCTTGGGTCCTGCAGGGGTGGGCAGGGCTCCCTTCAACCAGCCAGCTGCTCACATTGCCAGTTTGTCTCTTCCTTTCTCTTCCTGCCTCTTCCTTCCCACCCCCTCATGCTGGCTCACTCTTCCAAGTTCTCTCCCTGCTGTGCTCCCTTCTCTCTTCTGCCAGAGAGATGTGTGGGGACTCTTCTAACTCAGGAGAATGACCCAGGGCTTCTTGCTCTAGGGAGTTCAGTCCCTGCTAACCCTGGGTTCCCTGAATTTTACCTCCCAGGGTCGGAAGAAGGTGTGGCCAGCTCTCATCGACTTTGGCTGGTCCCCAGGGGGATGCCATATCCCTCCTCCCAGTCTCATGGGGGCCACAGTGATGGCTGGGCCTGGGGGGCCCTACTCGTCCTCTGGCCAAGCAGAGCCCCTGCATGGTTGGGGCAGGAGTGACTCCTAGTCTTGCATTCTGGGCTGTGGACATGTGTGTATTTGCCTGATGCTCCCTGTCACCTGCCTTCCTGGGTGCTATACTCGCCTGTCTCCTGCTCCGTGTGTCTGCTCCAGAGCCCTCTGACGCTCTCCCTCACACAGGCAGGCCTGGGCTTCTCCCGTCACTCAGGGAAGGTCATTTCCAAATCTGATGGGTTCAGATCATGTTACTTCTTCATCCAGCCTCAGGACCCTCTGTGTAGGGGTTGGGAGTGAAGGGGACAATGTTTAACACAATGAGACTTGTGGGCTGTGGCAGAGCTGAGTCCACAGGCATCTCAGCAAGGTGAGGCAGAGGCTAGTGACCTCATCTGCCCCACTGCAGCTCCGCAGGGGCCTGGACAGCAGCCAAGGCCAGGCTGGAGAAAGGCCAGCCCCTCCCTTCCAGGCTCCCAAGGAAGTGGGTGGATCACAGCCATCAAGTAAAGAGCCACTACAGCCTTCAGAGGACTAGCTGAGGAGTCTGGCTGGAACAAAAGCCTCCAGTAGCCTCTGCCCTGTCGTAGCCTTAGCTGCTACAGCCACTGTGAGAGGCCACAGAGGGGAAGGGGACCCTGGTGCCGGGCGCCGCCGCCTGGGGAAGCTTGGCGCTATCGCTCTTAGTTTTGAACTTTCTGTTTTGTCTCTTGCCTGTCCGGTTTTAGTTCCTGAAATTAAAGAAGTGGTGAGCCACAAGTACAAGACACCAATGGTGAGTGTGCCACCCCAGCCTGATGGCCAGTGTGCAGGGCTCCCTGGGGACCTAGGACAGGTGGATGGGTGGGCCCTCATGGGGACTTGGTCTAGATGCAAAGATTCAGCAGAAGCCGGAACAAGTCTTCCACCCTTGGAGACAGAAATTCGGGTACTGATCCCCTCTCCCAGCAGGACAGCCTTCAAGGCCTTGCCCAGGCCTCATGTAGCCCAGAGGCCAGTGCCCAGAGCCAGGGCAGGAGCTGCCTGCCTGGCAGACCCTCCACATGTGTAGGTTTGGTGGTCTCAGTGGCTGATCTGCCTGCTTCCCTCTCCCCTGTAGGCCCACGAGATCTGCTACTCCGTGTTGTGTCTCTTCTCGTATGTGGCTGCCATCCGTAGCAGTGAAGAGGACCTCAGAACTCCGCCCCGGCCTGTTTCCAGCTGATGGAGCGAGCCGAGGGCTCACCCCTCACCTCCCGCTGCTCCCAGTTTGCACCGAGCTGCCATGACTGAGAAGGGGATGATGTGTGTATGTTCTACCAGCCCTGCGCTGTGGCTTCACTGGTTCCAAGTTATACGTCTCTTGAGTGTGTCTGCGTGTGTCTGTGACAGAGCTAAGCTGGTCCCTTCTACCTTCCCCCTCTCCTTACCCAGCAGACCGGTCTACTGTTCCCTCAGGGCTGAAGTGGGGTGGGGGGCAGTGCAAGGCCACCCTTGAGTGTCCTTGAGACATTGTGGTTCCTCGTCCTCGTCCTCATCCTTGGCTTCTTGATCCTCTAGTACAGGAGTCCTGCTCCCTGTCCGCTGCGATCTGGCATGACAGGGAGCCTTGGGCAGTTCCACTCTGGGCAGCGAGGGAAACTTGAGGCCTGCCCTCCCAGACAAGGGGTAGGCAGGGGAAGGAAGGGAAGAGGCGGGGGCAGCTGGAGTGAGTGGCAGCCTCCTTGCTTCCCTGTGCATTTCCCAGGGGCAGCTCCTGCCTGTGGCCTTGAGCGCTGCTGCTGCCCACACCACAGCTCCACGCCGGGCAGCGCTGAGGGGCCGCTGTGTGCCGAGCAGCGATTTTTCCTATGGTCAGCCTGGCCTTCAGCAGGAGAGGATAGAGTGGTTGGGGCAGTAGAGTCCCAGGGACCACTGGCTGCTCTGCCCGAGGACCAGGGATGGGCGAGCAGGGCCAAGTTCGTTGTACATGCCTGTCTGAGGCAGTGTCTCCTGGTGTCAGGTGCCAGGAGGGAAAGACGACCTGGGGGTGGGGGGACTCTTGTAAATATCTCAGCTCCACATTATTTATAGAAAATGTACAGCCGCGTGAATGTGAAATAAATGTCCTTAACTCCCTTGGGGTCCTTGGTTACCTTGCATTAAATGACACCTCCTCTCAGCCTAGGCCTGAAGAGGCTGACTCTGGACTCTTTAAGAAGCCACCTTGGAGTTAAGGAACGAAGGAGATAAGGTCATCCATGACTGGGCCCTGGTGTGCTGAGGCCCCACCTCCTGCCTCCCACTTTCTGGGCTTGGGGTCTCAGAGAGAGGCTGTGGGAGGGAGCTCCTTTTTCCTGCAGCACCAGGGGGCCCTGTGGGGGTTGTGGGGCTGTGAACTGGCCACTAGAGGGAGCAGCCAAACTGGTCATTGACACCTGAACAAATTAATTTAGCAATGACAGAAAAGCCAAGGCCATGGTCCCCTGTTCCCTGTACAGCTGTGGTCCAGAGAGATACTGAGATGTGGCCTGAGCCACTCTGGGCTCTTGGCCAGCATTGTGTCTTACGTGGGGTAGAACACTAAGAAACAACCCCACTACCAGCCTTCATGGAATTTCTATACCATGGGGGAGGCCTGGCACTCCTGGAGCAGAAGTCTCCCTCCACTGTCAGGCCACCTCTGAGACCTGCTAGCTTCCACCTCCAAAGGGAACGGGTCTGAGGTGTGTTGAAGCTCCGGCCCGTTCCCCTGCCTGCAGAGTCTGGAGCTGGAAGGGCTCACCATCTCCCAATGAGTGACAGGTGGGGATGGACTCATTACACACTGTGGTGCAGAGCAACCCTTCGGCTCTCCTCCAGGCCTCATGGGCACGGCGCCCCGCCCCTGAGTCACTGGTTCCGGGAAGGACAGCCTGGGTCCAGCTGTCATTGCCACTATCCTCACTACAGCCTCAGTTGCCTCATCTGAGGAGTAAGTGCCTGAGGGAGGACCAGGGTCCTTCTAGTGTGCTTTATGGATTCAGGATTTCACTCTGGGCCTGTCTCATCAGCTGGGAACTGGACTACCTGCCAAGATCAAGTGCATGTCCCTATGCATTTCCGTAAAAACAAGCACACTGGGCAAAAGTCAGTCCTCTGTGACCGCACTGGTCTTTTATTGCCCTTGTACATGGAGAAGATGCCCTCCTGAAGGGCCTGCTCCCTAAGCCCACCCACTTTTTGCCCCAGAGATCTGAGAGCTCCTTAGGGAGCTATGAAAGTTTCCTCTGTGCAGAGCCCACTAGGTTTGCCCACCAAAACTGCTGCCCTTCCTGTCCCTCCCCAGCCCAGCCCAGAGTACACACACACACAAACGGCAGGAAGGCGGCTCCTCCAGCGCCTCTTCAGGCTCCTGGCATGTGGGCTGGCATCCAGTCGCACCTGTGACATAGGCTTCTCTTGAGTGGACTGAGGTTTCCTGATGGCCACCCCTGGACCAAGGGCCAGGGCTCAGCCTCCTACTCAAGCCTTGGGTGTTGGGGTGGTCTGGAATACTTACCTGGCCACCCCTGGGAGCCAGCCTGCTCACTGAGGCACTGCAGGAGAGAAGGAGACCATGCCACATCAGACATGACAGGGCCATGCTCTGACAGCCAGAACTACTGGGGCCAGGATGGCAGAGTGGAGCCAGTGTCCCCACCACTGCCCTTCTTTCTGCACCTCCAGGACCCTGGCCCAGCAGGCTTCTCACCTCTCACCTCCAGGCGGCACTCACACTGTGCCTCACCCTGCAAGTTGGTGGCCCTGCAGACGTAGACACCCCCATCAAAGGGGCAGGGCTTTCTAATCTCCAGGGTCAGCACTCCCTGCTTGCTGAACATGCGGAAGCGGGCATCTTCTCCCAGGTCCAGGCCATTCTTGAACCAGGAAATCTTGGGCTGTAAGTCAGATACAGAGAGGGAAGAAGGGACACAGGGAGGGAGAAAGGGAAAGCATATCAGGCAAGAGGGGGCTGGACAGGAACCCAGGGAGACTGGCATTGCTCCAGTCATGGAATAGTAGTCCCAAACTACTCCCAAGGCTGGGAATGAACCTGCAGCCACAGTGAGTACTCGGGGAAGGAAGTTGGTAGGTACCCAGAGGTAAAGCGAAGGCAGAAAGAGGCCGACTGGGGAGGGGACCCTGCCTCCTGAACCTGCAGTCCCTACCTTGGGGCTGCCCCGGACAGCACAGCAGAGGACAGTGTTGTAGCCCGCAATGACTGAGCGGTTCGCCAAGGGCTGGGTGAAGCTTGGGGCCTCAGAGAAATCCAGGGCCTTGTATTTGGGTGGCTCATATGTGATGCCTGTTGGTGATAGGACTTGGTACCAAGAGGGCCACCCCAACTAGGCTCCCCTCCCTACATAGCTTCCCTGGGGTGGGAGTGAGGGTACATACCTGGTCTGGGGATAAAGACAGGCTCCTTGGTGGTGGCTGCCCTGTCACTGGAACCCACCATGTTATGGCTGAAAACCCGGAAGTAATAGCCATTGCCTATGATCAGCTCTGGCACTACACAGTGGGTACGGCGGTAATGCTCCAAGACGGTGAACCATTCCTGGGGGGCATGAGGAAAGGGAGGGATCTCTAGGTCCCCCTGGGAGAGGTCTGTTGGGTACCCCTGTCTCCATCCCTACTGTGGAAGGAACCAGGTCAACGGAGTGAGGATGAAGGGGGACAATGGTAAGGACGGCGAAGGGCAGCTGGACCTTGGGGAGGGGGGCACATGAGAGGCAACACTCACCATGGTCTTCTTGTCTGCTTTCTGTACTGTGTATCCCCAAAGCTCTGTGTTGCCATCATCTTGGGGTGGCTTCCACTCCAGAGCCACATTGAAGCCCCAAGCCTCAGTGACCCGAATATCCTGGGGAGGACTTGGTTTGTCTGTGGGAGACAGATCTGGTTGGATCGCTGCACCTTTTGATGCCGCCTGAGCAAGAGCAGGTGACACCAGCCCCCAGGAGTCCCTCCCTCTGCCAGTCAGGACCCCGCCTGCCACCTTCAGCAGGGGCTCTGAACTGGAAAATGGGATGCTGTGGGTTGAGTCCAGGCCTAGCCCTAGGCCCCAGAAGCCCAGCTCAGGCATGGGAGACTACTGGGCTCAGAGGAAGGCCCCAGGGCCACGCACCCACAATCTGCAGGACCAGCGTGGCCTTGTCCTCCATGTTCTCGATGCGCACTGTCACCTGGTAGGTGCCGGAGTGTGTGCGGTGGGCAGCCCGGATGAACAGGATGGTGTCCGTGGGGCTGTTGCGGATGCTCACCTCCTCACCTGCCAGTGGCTGTCCCTCTTTTGTCCAGGTCACCTGAGGCCGGGGCTTACCCTAGGGGGAGGGACTGCTTAACCACGAGCCAGGCTCTCCCCAAGGGCTGGCCACTACACCAGCCTTGAATACATGGGGCAAGGTCTCAGGGTCTGATCAGTGTTGAGACATCCTTCTGATGGATGTGGATAACTGTGTCCTCTCCTCTTGGGGACAGGGAATGGGGCCAGCCTACCTGAAAGGGAATGAGGAGGTTCACAGGCTCCCCGACCTTCTTCTGGATGGTCTGGCGCAGGTGCCTGGGCAGCTGGAGCCGTGGCCGTTCTTTGGTACAGAGCGGGTGTCTGAGCGAGGGCCCTTGAGAGCCCCAGCCCTTAGGAGCTCCAAGCCCATTCTCTCTCGAGGTAGGGCCCAGAGAGCTGCAGCTAAGAAGAAGCTGCCTGCTGGGCCCAACAACCCTCATCTGCTCAGCCCCAAATGGTTCACAAAGTTCCTGCTTCCCTGAGCTTCAACACACTGCTTCAAGAGGCAGGAATCAGAAAGGGTAAACAACTTGTTTGAGGTTGCCCAGTTGGTAAATCACAGGCCAAGATACAAATCTAAGCTTTCAGACCCTGTACTCTCTGCTGCCTCTTTTCAATCCGGAGAACCAATTCTTACATGATTGATCCTTTATTGGGAAAAGGAACAGAGGAATAGAAAGTGGATCCCAGATGACCTGATCTGAGCCCTCCCTGCCCAGTCCTGGGGACATGGACAATACCTGCCTATTGGAACTGAGGCACTCACAGCACAGAGCTCCGAGATTATGGCCTATATTCTCCCTGTCCTAGAACTGGTAGATGACTAGTACGGATGAAGGCTGGGCCCCTCCTGTCCCTCCCTTGCCAGAAGCTCCCTGTTTCCACAGGATATTGGGGGCCTGGAATGTCAGTAGCAGGTCTTGTGACGAGTGGCACTCACGCAGTATCTCCTGCACTGTAACGGGTTCCTTGGTGGTGACAGGGCCTCCAGGTCCTGCCACATTGTGTGCCCGCACACGGAACAGCAGCCGGGCCCCCGTAGGCAGGTCCTTCACCAGCACAGCTGTGCGCTCCGTCAGCCCCTGCAGGGCAGCCACCCACTCGGAGCCTGGGAGAGGGGCAGGGAGGTGAGGCCCCGGCTGCCCCAGCATCCATGCCACCCCTGCCGCCCACCCTTCTGAAGTCCATCTGGAGGCAGAAGGTGCCAGTGCTGGCCTGGCAGTGGGGCAGTGGGCACTCACAGCCCTCCCGGCAGTACTCCACACTGTAGCCGTCCAGGCCACCTGCACCCACGCGTTCTGGAGGCCGCCACTTGAGAGAGACTGTGGTGTCCGAGACGTCCTCCACAGCCAGGTGGGTGGGCTCGCTGGGGGGCCCTAGGAAAGGGGGTCAGAGAGGGTCTGAGTGAGCTGGAGGCCCGTCACCAGGACCCTCAGCTGCTTGCCAATCTCATAGCTCAGTAGACTTGCCCTTTGGCTGGCTTTCAGGGATATTCTGGCTGCATTAAAAGGTGTATCTCCAGGCTGGCTTACAGACTAACAGCAACTACCAAAGAAGGGCCTAAATAGGGACAGATAGACAAGAGGACAAGGCTGCTCATAAAAAGCCACCTCTGTCAGTGTCTGAAATGCTAGAAATGCAATCTAAGAACAAAAAGCAGAATTTCCTATATGATTCAGCAAGCTGAACAAACCAGAAGTCAGTCTCAAAGGGAGGCCTGGACCCTCTTCCCATAGGCACCCCTGAATTCCTGCCATCTCCCCAAACTGGGCCCCCTCTCTGGGCCCAAGGATGCCTGCACCTGCCCTGCCACAGATAGTTGGTTCTTGAAGACTAGGGGTCCTCGCAATCCTCCAGCATCTGTTCTACCCTCCCTGCTGCCCATTACAGAGAAGAGAAAACTGAGGATTCAGGGAGACAGTGACTCTAGATGGCCTCCTGGAGACCATCGAGCCGTTTCTGGAAACCACACCTCTGATTATTGATCCAGGGCTCTTTCCACAGACAGATAACCTTCAGACTCCAGGTCCCCACTTCTCTTGCCCCATCCCTTACATGACAAACCTGGGTTGAAGGGAGTGGGGAACAAAGGACAACGCAGTATGCCAGGCACCCTGACCCCATTGTCACATTTCACCCTAACAGCGGCTCTGTGAAGTGCCGTGTCCTTATCCTCATGTGGCAGACGCGGAAAGTGAGGCTGGGAAAAGGAGCCTGGGTAAGGATGGTGTGGCTCATCTGGGTGATCTGGAGCAGGTCACCGAACTTCTCCCAGTCTCAGTTTCTTCTTCTGCAAAATGGGGCAGATTATCCCGGGACTGCACATTAGATGTAAGGATGTAAGTAAACGTCTGATGTGCGGCCACCTATTAGCAGAGCAGCTGCTACTGCGGGGCCCCTTGAGCCTGATGGCTCCAGGGCTGCTCCAGGAGCGCAGGCTCACCAATAGGCATGAAGGGCTGGGAGGCAGGGCTGGGCCGGGACATGCCCACCGCGTTAACCGCGTAGACGCGCATCTCGTAGGCCACGCCCTCGATCATGCGCCGCGCCTCCAGGCTGAGCTCCCGCAGCAGGTCGAAGTTAAGCCGCATCCACCGGTAGCTCTTCTTCTTCTTGCGCTCCAGGATGTAACCTGGCCAGGGTGAAGTGGGATCTCCGGTCAGGGGCCCAGGGATGCTGGGGCCGTTACCCTTGGCAGACCCCTGTGCCCTGGTGCTCACCCAGGACCGGCTGTCCGCCATCGTAGGCAGGCGGCTCCCACTGCACGGTGCAGGAGTCCTCGCCCACGTTGCTGATCTTGGGGGCCGCAGGGGCATCTGGCACATCTGGAGAGGAGGGAGGACCCACATCAGCCCTGCCCCACACAGGCTTGCTCATCCCTCACCATCCCAACCAACAACTCCAGGCTGCTTCCACCGCCCTAAAGCCAAAGCGATCTTTCTGGAATGCATTTCTGATCATGCCATAGGCCTGCACTCAGCCCTCTCTGGCTCCCCACTAACCAGAGTCACCCCACATCCCAGCTGCAGTCTGCTCATTTCCCACCTCACTGGGGCCTCCACTGGAGGAATCCTGTCATCCATCCTCCATACTCCAAAGCCTTTCACACCTTCTGCCCTTGCAGTCTCCTCTGCCTTCCTTCCCCCACCACCCCATCTTCTCAGCCTCCTACCCACCCCCTGCCTCCAGGCACAAGGGATTGATCCATGCTTAGAACCCCATGGCACTTCAGACTGAGCTCACAAGAAGGAGCGTCACAGGAAATGGCATTCTGCTCCATCTCCCCCTAGCACAGGGCACTTGTAGGCACTCAAATCTCCATCTATTACACTGCCCAGCCCAATGCATGCCCTACGATGTTCATTGAGGGACTGAGTGAGTGAATGGATGGGTCCTCCCTAGGGTTGCCCTTCCGTGTTCTCTGGCCTGGACCCTGCTGGCCTTACCAATGACCTTAACTGTAAGGTTGACCTGGTCCTCGCCCACTGGGTTCTTCACTGTGACGGTGTAGACGCCCTCATCCTCTTTCTCTGCCCCCTCAACCGTGAAGACACTGCGGTCTTTGGTGGTCTCTACGCGGACCCGGCCCTCGGTCTCACACAAAAGCTGAAAGGGAGGGGGAGGGGAGACAGAGCCCAAGTCAGACCCCAGAGGCCCCCAGAGGCCCCCTTCAGCCTCTGCAATAGCCAACAGCCCTGATATGGGGAGGTAACTCAGCACAGGGTCTATGGAAAAGGGGACCCAGCCTGATGGGAAACTGTACCCAGGAAAGCATCCAGTTCATGACCTTCATGTGGCACCCATGCTGGGCAGGACACCGGGCCAAGGGGCTCCAGCTCCAGCTCTAGCACTGTTATAGGACACTGTGCGAACACCTCTGTGCCTCAGTTTCCCTGTTCAATGGGAATCACTCCACCCCACAGAGCTACTGTGAGGACCCATCAAGATGCCAAGTGTGGGCTGGGCTGGGGCTCAGCAGTGGAGCACTTGCTTAGCATGTGTGAGGTCCTGGGTTCCATCCTCAGCACCACATAAAAATGAGTAAATAAAATAAAGGTGTCCATCTGCAACGAAAAATATTAAAAAAAAGATGCAAGGTGCATCTGGGTACAGTAATGCACGCCTATAATCCCAGTAGCTTGGGAGGCTGAGGCAGGGGGCTCACAAGTTCAAAGCCAGCCTCAGCAACTTAGTAAAGCCCTAAGCAATTTAGTGAGACCCTGTCTCTAAATAAAATATTAAAAGGGCTGGGGATGTGGCTCAGTGGTTAAGTGCCCCTGGGTTCAATCCCCAGTGCATAGTGTCCCAGAGGAGAGGTGGACCTGGTGCCTAGGCAGCTGCAATGACTGAGAAGTGCCAGGGAAACCCACTGCCTCACTGGGAGGAAGCCCAAAGTCAAGGGAGCTGGGAAGCAGCCCCATCACAACACCTTCCTGGCAAGATCAAGGGCATCAATACCTTTGTGAGGGCCCTTGTCAGTTACCTGCTCCACAGTGCAAGTGCACCTGCATGAGGTGTGAGGGTCCATGGAGACCCTGTCTGGCAGATACAAGTACATATCTGGCCAGGTGTGGCACCTCCATGGAGCCTTCGCTCAAGAGTGGACACCACATATGTAAAAATGACAGAGGACAAGGAGCCATGCCCTAACTTCAGCCTCACTCACCTTCTTATCAAACACCCATTCGTCACTGGTACCTGCATCCTCCGGAGCATCAGGGACTGGCTGGGCTGGGGCCTTCCTCCCCTGGGAACAGAGCAAGAGGGGCGTAGTGGGAAGAGGGGCTCCTCATTTTAGAGGGCTCCTCAGTTTCTCCTTCTGACCCCCACCTGATACCTGCCTTGTCCCACCTCCCACCCAGCAGAGCCCCAAGCTCCCAGTGGGTGGCCTGCCACATGCGGGCTGGGGTGGGTGGGCTGTGAAGCAGGCACCAGCACCCCTCTGGTCCCACACACCATTTTACGGATGGGAAAGTGTGGAGGGGGCCACAGAACCTGTGTGATGGTCTTCTGCCAGATCACAGTGGGAGCAGGGTCCCCCGAGATTGGGACATCCAGGCGCAGCTTGTTCCCAGCCACAACCACAATGGTATCCGGTGTGCGGCCTGGACAGTCCAGGTGGATCTTGGGAGGTTCTGGGGGGCAGATGGCACAGTCAGAGGAAGAGGAGCACAGGTCACTGGGGAAGGGGCACTGGGACCTATGCTGTTGGGTTTTTATCAATTTTATTGAAGCATAATTTACACACAGTTAAATGCATAGTTTTGTGACAAATGTAACCACCAACCCAATTGAGATCTAGAACATTCCATTGTCCCAGGAAGTTCTTGAATGTTTTTAACATTCAGGTTACCTAGTACAACATTGTGCTTGGGGGAACACAAATGTCCTGCCAGAAAAACATAAAACAGAAAGCTTCCATGGTCAAATAAATGAGGAAGCCCTGGGTGAAACAAAGTCCAGTGTGTCTCCTTATTGCAGAACTTCTCAGAGCCTTTAACATATCACTGGACCTCCTGAGCTGACAAGGCGTGGATCAATTGTTGTTTCCCAAATCGACTTCACCGTGGAACCCTTTTAAAATGAGTTAATGTTAACTGAACCCGGTTTGGAAAGCAGGTAGCTGGATAGAGCAGGCCTCCACCTGGACTGTTCTTCTGAAGTTAGAATGCTGAAATGTCTCACTAAAGCTTAAGCTAACTGGGCATGGCAGTGCATGCCTGCAATTCCAGGTACGTGGGGGGCTGAGGCAGAAGGACTGCAAGTTCAAGGCCAGCCTGGCCAACTTAGCGAGGCCCAGTCTCAAAATAATAAAATACAATGAAATGAAATAGGGCTGGGAAGATAGCTCAGTGGCAGAGTGCCTGTTCAATCCCAAGTTCAATCCCAAGAGTTTCAAAACAAACAAAAACACCTCAATCAAATGCAGGAGAGGTACTTCTAAAAGAAGAGGAGTAATGACAACACCGCACATTGGTGACACTATTTGACATGTCACGCAGCCTCTCACCTCCATAGCCACGCTATGGAGAATGCATCAGCAGCATCCTCATTTTAGAGATGAGGAAACTGAGGCCAGAGATATCATAATGGACCCGTGGTCACAAGTGGCAGAGCTGGAGCTGGTCCTCAGGCCTGCCACCCATGGATCCTTGCTCTTCCCCCTTAAGGAGTCGAGGGCAGACGTGGCTGGGCTGGGGTATGGGGAGGTGGGCAGAGCACAGGGACCCCGGGACTCACCCTGTCTAGGCACGAAGTCAATCTTGACCTCTGCAAGAGAAGGAAGAGTAAGTGGCACCAGGGCAAAGGCAGGGACCAGCCCCAGGGGCTCCTGGTCCTCCTGAGCCCTGACACCCCGGAGCAGCAGCTCACCCATGAAGTGGAGTTTGGCCGACAGGTTGCAGGCAAAGCCCTCGGGCACAAAGCTGTAGTCGGCCTCATCCTCAGGGGTGACGTCGTCAATGGTCAGCTTGTGAACCCTGCAGGGCAGCAGTGGCTCAGGGGACCCCACTGGGCCACACAACCCTGGCCTCACACCCCTGGCCTCACAGACACCCTGCTCCTCTGTGTTCTGGTTCTTTAAAGATGCTTCGCTTCTCTCTTGTCGCATTTCCTGGCTCCCTCGCGTGTTTTCACAGGTAGGCAGCATAGAAGTGGTTGCTACACAGCGTCCCCTTGCCCGGGCCCTTGGAGACTGAGCAAGGGCTGGTCGGTAATCTCTGTGAACTCAGGCCCAGCACGCAGCCCAGATGCGCAGCCAGGAGCAGAGGCTGGAGAGAGCCTGAGCTCTCTGGCCAGAGCCCGCCTCCGCAGCCACCTCTGCCCTGCTCTGGTCACAAGTGGGGGGCGGGGGATGGGATCTGACCCTGTGGATCTGATCCTTCTCTGTCCTTCTCTCTCTCTGACGGACTCTCCCCGCCTCTCCCTCTCTTTCTGTCTCTGTAGAACTTTACTCCGTCCTCCTGCCTCTTTTGCTCTCTCCAGCTCTTCTGTCTCCCCCGCCTGTCTCCTTCTCCCGTCTCTGTGTGTGTCTCTGTCTCCGCCTGCGCCACCTGCCCATCCTGCACACTCACCGCCCAATGTGGGACACCTTTATGCGGCTGTCGGGCACCAGCTCCTTCCCGTTCTTCAGCCACACGCCCCGCACGTTCTCATCTGAGACCTCACACTTGAACACGGCCTGGTCCTTGGCGCACACCGCCAGGTCCGCAATGCTCTGGTACACCTCCAGCTTCTTTTCTGGGGGGCAGGCAGAGCCAGTGAGCCCGGAGGGGGCACAGGTGCAGGTTGAGTCCCTGTGGGCTCTCGGGTACCATGCGTGCCCCTCTGGGCATGTGCAATTATGTGAACACACGTGTGCGCGTGTGTGACGTGTGTACACAGGGAACCTTGAGGTCCAGAAGGGTGATGCTGCCCAGCCCAGCTGGCCCTCCCAGCGCCCTCGGAAGTGGCTCCTAAGGACTCCTGTTTCACAGGTGGAAGATAAGGCCCAGGTGGCCAAGAAACGGCCCCAGGTCACACAGGCCTCAACCCCAGGCTTGCCTGATCTCTCCATGAGGCTGGATAGGGTTGAGTCTGAGGGCCCTGCCCCTCCCTGGGCCTCACCCTGCACAATGAGCTCGGCCAGCGCCTGGCCCCCACTGGTGCGCAGGGCGTAGTGCCCCGCGTCCTCCAGCGTGGCTTCGTTGATGATCAGGTGGTGTTTCCTCCCATCCTTCTTGAATCGGTACTTGAAGGTCTCCTCCCGGGTCAGCTCCACCCCGTCCTTCAGCCTGGCCAGATGGGTGGGCAGCAAGGGCTGTGGCCTCCTCTGGGAAGAGGCCCCGCCCGCACCCTACCCCATGCCCCCAGACCCCTGGCACCCACCATTTGACCTGGGCTCCCTCCTCGGACACTTCACACTCAAACTCCACGCGCTGCCCCACCATCACCAGCTGGTCCTCCAGGGCCCGCGTGATCAGCACAGGGGGCTCTATCCAGGCAGGGACAGCATGAGGGCCAGGCCCCCACAGCCGCCTCCTCCCTTCCCTGGGCCTCTGGGTCCCCAGCCCACCTTTGACGAAGAGCTCGGTGCTGCACTTCTCACCGCCCACCACGCACTGGTAGGCCGCATCGTCTGCCAGCGAGCACTGGCTGATGGTCAGGGTGCGCTTGGTGCCAACGGACTCGAAGATGTACCTGGGCAAGGGCCACAGGGGAGTGTCGGGGCCACAGACACCCTTCCCAGGCCTGGGTGCCCCATTGCAATTCCCATGCCCCGCCGCCCAAGCCGTCCAGGAGGGGACTTACTTGCTATGAAACAGAAGGGGCCATTGGAGCGTTCCCCACGAGAGGAAGTGAGACCCAGAGAGGGACCACGAGGATGGGATGAGATCCAGGGAGACAGGAATGGGGGAGGAAACAGACTGAGAGGCGTGGGCAGGGTAGGAAGGACGACCCACCCACCCAGCCCAGTCCTTGCCCACCCTCCCAGCCCAGATCCCTGCCCACCCTCCCCAGCCCAGATCCCTGCCCACCCTGGCCGCACCTGCCGCTCATCTGGATCTCCTGTCCATTCTTAAGCCACTTCACCTCAGCGTCAGGGTCGGCCAGCTCCACAGTCAGCCGGATCTTGTGGCCCTTGCTCACCTGGTAGGCTGGCTGCAGCTTCTTCTGAAATGCTGAGGGCCACCCCTCAGCCCCAGCCAGCCTGCTACCCGCACCCTGCTCCCCCAGGCCTGGCATGGCGGCTTGGCAGGCACCCATGTCCTCCACCAGCCCCACCGTCTCTCCCTGCCTCTACCTCTCTGTGTCTCTGCCATGACAGCTTCCCCGTCTTTGTTCTGTGTGTCTCTTTGCCCCACCCTTCTCTCTTTGTCCTGTCTTCCTTGGGGTCCTCTCCACCTGCTTGACTTAGGTATAGGGTTAGAAGTTTCCAGAAAGACAGAAACTTGTCAGGAGAACCCAGGGATGGGAAAATGGGCCTCCTCTTCCTCTCGCCTCTGTTTTAACAGCAACCCACTCCTACCCAGGTGCACCCCACCCAGCACTCCCCAGCTCAGCTCTCCAGGCCAATATCCTGTGTCCTGTGCTGCAGGGGATGACTGGCCCAAGGCCACCAGCCCCACTGATATGTGTCAGAGCTGAGTCTGGAGCCCAGGCCTGTCCCATAGAGAGCATCCTCTTGCAGTTGTGTGTAAAACCAGCACTGCTGGGGACCAGGATCCACCTGCTGAGCAGAGAAGGACCCCCGAGCCCTCAGACGCTCTGGCTGGGCCTGGAGCCAGCTGTTCCGGAGCAGAGATCTGCCAGGCGTTCTGTGGTTTTGAGCTAGCTCCTTAACTAACCTCTCTGGGCCTCAGTTTCCCCACTGGTAAAATTAACATGATAATGGTCCCTACATCCTGGTGTTGGGAGGATTAGATGAGACCATTACGAAAATCACTTGGCGCCTGGCTTATTAATTAGGTAATTAGCTCTTTTTACTACTGTTACTATTACTACTCACTTTACAAGATGTGCCTGCCCCCAAGGACATTCCTCTGCCCCATCTGCTCACCCTAGGTCCCCTGCAGCCCTTGGTCAGAAGTTCAGAGGTTTGTTGTCAAGAGATTCCTGATTTAAATGGGGGGCACCATGCAGGTCAGGGCCAGTCCCTCCATCCATGCAGCTGAGTCTGGGAGCAGTGGCTCAGGGACTCTGGGGCAGGTGGGCAGGGAGGGATGAACAGGCTCTTCTGCCCTTCCCCGGGAGCACATGTGCTGGTGTGTGTTTGGGGAGGAGCTCATTGTCCATGCCCCTGCCTGGAAGCTGACAGGTCCTTACACAGTGTGCCACTGTGTGCCGGGCACGGTCCTAGACTCTGAGGACACAGTGTTGAGCAGGCAGGCACAGCCATTGCGGTCCTGCTCACACCAGCCTTTGTCAACTGGATGACGGGGAAGGGCTAGCCTGGGCCCTCCTACTTTGACCTGCCTGGAAGGAGGATGGGCTAGCCCATGCCCTCCTGCTTTGTCTGCCTGTGAAGAGAACTAGCCAGGTCCAGCTCTCTGGGCTGAGGTGGCCTTTCTCTTTTCTTTCCAGTGTGAGGAGAGATAAACAGGTTTCTTCACTTTTCAGGAAGAAAAAAGAGAAAGAAGGGGCTGCCTAGCTTCTACCTGGTGAGGAGGGCTAACTTGCGCTCTGTCCTTTTCTTGTGCTTAATTCTGAGCTAACCTCAGCGCTTCTCATTTTCTGTCTGGGAAGGAGCTAACCTGGGCACTGCTGCTTTCTTCCCTCCCAGGGGAAGTTAACCTGGCCCTCGGCCTCTCCCACGCGTCTCTGCCTGAGCCAGGCTCCTTTCCCCCGTGCCTGGCGTGGGGGCTGCCGGGCCCTCGGTTCCCACGCCGGGGTGGGCTAACCTGTGCTCTTCTTCTCGTCGCGCTTCATGCCCTTGAGCCTCTTGAGCATGCCGCGCAGGTCGGTCACGCCGTACTGGAAGGCGATGCGCTCGTACTCCGAGGGCGGGGCCTGGCGCAGGATCTCCCACACGTCCTCCTCGGCTGGTGCCTCCAGCTTGGGGTCCCTGTGTCCCGCAGGCCGTGCTGAGAGGTCCGGGCACCCCTGTGGCCTGGGCCCGACTGCAGCCCTCCACCGCCCCTTCCCTAGGGTGGGGCTTCTGGGGGCCCAGGATCAGGGACCCAGGCTGCTCCTGCCCTTTGCCCCTTCCCTTCTGGTGGGGCCTGGGCCGGGTCTGGGGGCCAACGGGGTTTCTGGGGACTGAACCCGGGGAGGGGATCTGACTGAAGAGGGGAGATGAGGCTGCCGGGCTTTGCTGGGAACTCACCGCGGGGTCCGGAAACTGCTGCTCCAGGTGGGGCAGAAAGGGCAGTGGACACATTAGAGGTTTGGGCACCTCCCCACCAAGACCCAGACCTTTATCTCCTCCCGGTTTCCCACACTTGCACCCCAACATTTATGGGGTACCAATGATGTGTTTGAGGGACCGGGCAGGACCCCATTACCCCCAAGGTCCAACAGATTCCTGGGTAGCACCAGGGGCATCAGGAGCAACCTGAGGCTCAGACTCACCCCAGGCAGTGGGGAGCCTCACCCTGGGCTGAGTCTCTCACCAGAGCCTGGCAGAGACGGTAGGGATCCCAAAAGGGTCAGCTCAACTCCCATCAGCACCCTGCTGCCCCAGAGCACCCAAACCTGTTCCTTACTCTCTGGGCCACAGCAGCACCAGCCACAATGGAGGAGTCGGAGGAGAGGGAGGCAGAGGACAGAGAGAGAGCATCAGTCAGTTGGGCCAGGCTGGGGGGACAATTTCTGCATCCTCAGGGACTCTCTCTCAGCCTGTCCTGGGTCCTGGGAGTCTAATGCAGTGAGCTCTTGCAGACTTGGGTGTGGGATGCTGTGAAGGACACTGAGGATGGCTGTTCACATGTCTGCACAGTCTTTAAACTCTTTCCTACACTGGAATCACCCCTCTTGATAGACATGGAAACCAGCTCAGAGAGGTACAGTGACTTTCTCAGCACCACACAGCTAGAAAACCACAGTGCTTGGATTTGAAACTGGGCCCCATGACCTGCACCAGAGATGATTCCCAGGGCCTCACCTCTTCTTCAGCAGGGAGCTGAAGTCCAGAGTCCCAGCGTCCTCATGGCTGTCGCTGTGGAGAGAGATCCTATGAGGCTTCAGTGAAGGAGACTGGAAGGAGCTGGGGCGGGTGTGGTGGGAGGAAGAAAGGCTGGCCAGATGGGGCTCCCTGCCCATCTCAGACCCATAGGCTCTGTGTACTGGGCAGGTGGGGGCCGGGGAAAGGGTACCTGGTTCGCCGACCTCCTCCGGCCAGGCTCCTGTGGGAATTAAACAGTATCCTCATCTGCCAGGCTGCTCACCCACCCCCACCTCCCTGGACTGCATCCCCACCCCCCACGGCACCCCCAACCCTGACTCCACAGTCCTCAGCCTCCATCACTGGCCTCCCCAGGCCCTTAGGAGAGATGGCCACTCACGTGCGGCGGAAAGCTGATCGGAGGTCCAGGTCTCCGGGACCAATGGCCTCTGGGTCCCAAAGGAGATAAAAGAGGGAGCCTCAGGGGGGGCGGGCACTGGAGATGCCTGCTCTGGGGTCTGAGTGTCCACGGATCCACCCATCCATGGCCCCTGAGGGTGCATCTCTCCCAGGACCCACTTTCTCAGCCTTCCACGGGGTCAAGTTACCAGGGGGAGGGCATCTGTGGTTTCCAACCCCTGGGTGCAGCCCCCACACCCTCATCTCCGTTCACCCTTTACCTTCCAAGCACTCACACGGCTCTGTGCCAAGAGCCAGGGACACCAAGAGGACTAAAGCAGAGTCCACCCCAGGTGACTTCAGGACTCCATCCTAAGCCCACCCCCAAAGCTCCATAGGTTCTTTCACACCCTGAGCAAGAAGCGTGGGATGTGGTCAACACTGGTGTCTGGCCAGGACCAGGTGTCCCCCTCCATGTTGGGGACTGGAGCAGACATGGGGGCTAGAACCCATAAGGACCACAAGCCCAAGGATAAGAAGGGGCTGGGACGGGTGTGGTAGGAGGAAGAGAGGCTGGCCAGGACCAGGCGTCCCTCACCGTGGACGGTGAGGTTGAAGTTGCAGCTGTCAAATTTGTCCTTGGTGGACACCTCGCAGCGGTAGCCACCCGCGGAGCTGGCCTGGGCATCAGTGATGTGCAACTCAAACAGGTAGACCTGTGGGGCAGGGTGTCACAGGAGGTGGGGCCAGGAGATGTCCTTCACCCCTGAAGGAGACGGGGAGTGGCTCATGCCTACCGACCTTCTCATGCCTCAAGGATCAGTTAACCCATGTGGAGCTTTGCATAAATTAGAAAAAGGTCCACTTCTCAAGAGCCATGAGATAGTTCCAAGGCAATCGGCAGCCACTTTATATAAGGCTGTTTGGGGCAGTGCACAGCCCACCCAGCTGGACATGCTGGCCCTGCCCTGCTGGAGGCTTTCTTGCCAGTGTAGGACTGTGCAAGACTGCAAGAAGCAGAGGGTCGGGGTCAAGCACAAGGGGCGCAAGGTTCTAGGCCCGCTGAGTGACCTTGGAGAAGTGACTTCGCCTCTCAAGCTTTAGCTTTGCATAATGAGGAATGGTTCTGGCCAACTCGCCAGGGCTAGACGGGCTCACAAGCTGGCGCCCCCAGGGTTCCCCGGGTTCCCTAGCCTTCCTGAGTTCCTGGGCCCCTTAAGTCCCCCACAGCCCTCTCTCTAGCCTCACCATGATCCCCGTGTGCCCCTGGCCCGCACCTGCCTCCCAGGCCCCAGCCCGCCCTGCACCTCCCCATGCTCCAGTCTCATGGTGTCTCCCAGGGCTCTCCATGCCCCAACCCAGCATCCCGGCCGGGCTGTCCCCAAGCTCCCCGCAGGCTCCCGCTCCCACCTTGCTGGCCCGGTCATAGCTGTCATGAAGCTGCAGGTGCTGGCCCACCTTGCTGCTCAGGTCCACCCACTTGCCCTTGAACCACTTGACTGTGGGCGGCTTCAGGAGGCTGGCCCCAGCCACGCGGGCCGAGAAGGTGATGCTGCCCCCTGCAGGAGAGGGCGACTCACTGGGCCTGGTGCCCTGATGCCTCCCTCCCAAACCACCTGGGGGCAGAGCAGCCCTCACTCACCCATTGTCACCTCGCCATCCTGCGGCCGCGTCACAAAGAGACCAATAGGGTCATCAGGGGCTTCAGGGCCCCCAGGGGCAGGGCCACTGGGGGCTGCTGAGCTGGACCCTGTGAGCAGAGGCCTTTGAGACTTGCCCAGGACACCCCCTTCCCACTGGCCCTGTCCATCCCTGTCCGACCCCTTTCACCTTCCGGACTTGGGGTGCTTCCTTCCAGCTCAGTCGCCAGGGCTTCTCCCAGGGCTGCTGGGGCCTCAGCAGGGGCCTGGGCAGGGGCTGGCTGGGACTCTGTCTTCTCTGGAGGGGGTAGGGCAGGGTCAAGGCCTGGCTCCTAAACAGAGCCCCCCATCCCTCCTGGCTTCAGGCCTGTGAGTCCCCAGCCTATGAGGCATCTCACTCTGTTGACGGGCTCCAGATCCCTCCAGGCCGAGTCCTCCCGACCCTGGGGCCTCTCCCAGAGGTGGCACAGCCCGATCCCAGGAGCCAGCCTGCATCTCGACTTTCAGGCACCCTTGCAGACCGGGTGTCTGCCCAGCACAGCCCTCAGGTCCATCCTGCTCTCCTCCCCCAGGCTGGGCTGGGCTCCCTCCACGCCCACCCCCGGGGCTTTCCTGCCAGCTTGGGGCCTGCCAAGTGGCCATCTGTGTGTGGGCCCTGGCCAGGCGGCTCCATGGAGGTCTGCAATGGTTGGAAGGGACCCCGGAGGCACTGGGGCGTGGAGAGGGCTGGTACTGGCAGAGGGGAGGGTGCTCCTGTGCAGGTGGCCATGGCCAAGTGCCGCACACCTCCTGTTCCCGCAGGGAGGCCCACCAAGCCCTTACCTGCTTCTGTGACCTTGAGGTCAAACTTGACTTTGGAGGAGCCTGCGATGACGGCGTAGCAGCCCTGGTCTGCAGGGCCCACCTCCTGCACGGTCAGCCTGTGCCGCCTGCCCTCAGCCACCAGGCCGTACTTGTCACTGGCACTGATGTCGCTGCCCTCCCGCTGCCAGCGCACCTTCACTCCTGCCCGCTCTGTCTCAGCCTCGAACACTGCAGGGCTGCCCGCAGCCACTTCCACTGACCGTGGTTTTTTGCTAAAGGCAGAGACTGAAAGCCCAGATGGAGGCTGCAGGGGCCCCTGGCTCACCTGCGCACCCTGCAGCTACTCTTACTAAATACTGTGATATGTACTTTCCATGTATCACCTCATTTAATATGAGTTAGGTGCAGTTACATTTATTTCTCAGATGAGGACACTGAGGCCCAGAGAAGTTAAGTGATTTGTCTAAGATCACACAGCCAATAGGCAGAAGACCCAGGACTGTGGTCCTAATCTCCACACAAGACTGTGTTCCCTGAATCCCCCACCCTCCCTGCCTGGGGACAATAGTGAACCCAACCCCCAACAACAGGGGCCCTTGGCAGGGGGCCAGTACTCTGCCTACTTGGAATGTGGCTAAATTTGTCCTTCAAGGGCCTCAGGCTGAGAATCAGCAACTGAGATAAAGCTGGCCTGGGAGGGGGCTGGGGGTTGTGGGGTCTGGAACCTTGCCTTGGGATAACTTGGGCAAGGACACAGCCCAGGTTCAGGACCATGGGCTGAGATTTTCTCTGCCCTTGCCCTGGATTTGGGGTCCTCTCAACTGTTTTCTCCCAGAGGAGAGGGGCTGCATCACCCTCAGCCTGGAGGCTGCACCTGGTGAGCACCCCAGGGGTACGGGATCACAGGCAGATAAGACAAGCTGCCAGGAACCAGCCCAATCCCTCCTTGCATTGACAGAGAAATCAAGGCCCAGAGAGGGTAGGCAGGGTCCAACAGCATGCAGCGGGGCTAGCTCAAGTCTTGCTTAAACTTGGGCTCCTGTTGGCACTGACCCTTACTGCAGAAGTGGGGGTTAAGGCAGAGAGGGATCTGAGAATGGGGTGATGACCCTGGGCACTTCCTGCCTGGGCCCTCTCCCATCTTAGAGACCCTCAGTCTCACCAGAGGCATGTGATTAAAAATCTGAGAATCAAAAACAGACTAAAGAAGTCGAGCGTGGTAGCGCACGCCTGTAATCCCAGCACTTGGGAGGCTGAGGCAGGAGAATGGCAGGTTCAAAGCCAGCCTCAGCACGGGCAAGGCACTAAGCAACTCGGTGAGACTATGTCTCTAAATAAAATACAAAATAGGGCTGGGGAGGTGGCTCAGTGGTGGAGTGCCCCTGAGTTCAATCCCTGGTTCAAAAAAAAAAAAAAAACGACTAAAGAGAACTGCCCCCTCCCATCCTGGGATCACTGAGCCCCTCGAAAACTATCCCCACCCCTGCTCCCCACCTGTACAGACCCTTGCCCCCACATCAGACCCAATCCCATGGCTGGGCCTACCTGGCTTCTTCCCGGGCTCAGGCATCTTGAGAGAGGTCACACTCAGCACCAAGCAGCACGGGCCACCCAAGGAGGGACTGAGCGGGGTCCTGTCCTTTCTGCTATATATGGGGACCTCCCCCCTCCCCAGCTCTGCTTATCTGCCTCCTGTCCAGCCACCTGCTAAATATAGACAAATTCCAGGGAGCTGAGGTCCCTCTAGGGAGAAGGTAGGGCCACATCTTCCCTGGTTGGCTTCTGTCCCTTCCCTCCTCCCCCTGTGCAATATGATGACTTCCAACCCTTGGTGAACCTCAGGGGTACCCCAAGTCTTGTCTGTGCGTCCTTCTGACAGCGAACTGCACAGAGGGCGTGTGCTGGGCCTGTAGCCCCAGGTGAACAAATTGAGGTCGCCCTTGCGGTCCATGGTGGTGCCCACAGGCCCTGGGCTGCCCTGAGACCTGGCACTGCTGTCGATTCCACAGCACCTGGGTTTTCTCATCTGCAGGGTGGGGCTGGGAAGGGCAGCTCCACATACGGGACTGTTACCGTATGAAGCGGGTTTACAAATGAAAACGCTAAGCGCTGCCGGCATGTGGAACATGCTGACCGATACTTGCTCTTAGGATTTGGCCCACACTATGGGGCATGGAGCTGCTGTGGATCCTGGATGGACTAAGTCCAAGGCCAGGTGGGGAGGAGGGAATATTGGAGGGCTGACGTCACTCAAGAGGAAGGGCTGAGGGAGCTGCAGGTGAGATCATACAGGTGTATCTCTAAATATACCCCAAAGGAGAAGACAGAGCAGAGTCAGCTCTTGCTAACTTCACGAAGATTAAGCAGTGATTAATGCCAGAATGTTTTGAATCTCCTCCTCCTGCCCTCCATTGTTCCTCTGTGACCTCTTGCCTGGACACCTGTCCCCATCACATCAGGGACATAGGTTGCCTCAGAAAGAAGCAAATTACCTAGGACCCCAGTCCAAGCAAGACCCAGTATCAGGCTAGATCAATTATCTCCCACTATCAGAAGAGGAATCCCATAAACAAGCATTTTCCAGATGATAAAAACTTGCCATTCCTTTAAGTATCAAAATCCATTATTTTCTTCCATTTTTTAACCATACCACCTGTGTCTGAGCCTTCTTTAAAAGAAGACTCTGAACACCACTTTTGCCATGCTGGGGATGAACCCGGGGCCTCATGAATGCCAGGCAAGTGCCCTGCCACTGAGTTACACCCTGGCCCTTGCCTTCTCTCGAGGCTCTTCAGTCAAGCTAGAGAGCATCATGGCTGGGTGGTGATGAGCCTCCGGCCCTCCAGGTCTTTATCCCTAAGCTAATGCTTAATGCTAAGGGAGGACCATCCTAGGACCTGGGGTTCCTGAGGTGTGCAGATAGCTTCCAGAAGTTTCTTCATTCCCAGGCTGTCTGCAGCCACTACCCGCTACCATCTAAAGCTAGGTTCTTCCAGGGTCCTTGCTCATCCTGACTGTTGCCCTGCCCCTTGCCATGTGGGTGCGAGTCAGCCAAAAAAGTGCTCAGGATAAAGGGCTCCGGGAGAGGGGAGATGAGTCACCTGCCCAAGATCTTGCAGGGTGGAATCTTTGGGGAATGGGACTTAACTTCGGCTCCTCCCAAGTGAAGAGTATCTGTTTCCAGATACCTAAAGCTTCCTGCCTCACCCGGACATGGTGGGGCAGACCTGGAGTGGATCCAGCCTGACCA
>JAJEJO010001535.1:6593-21210 GCA_020662805.1 Glaucomys volans
ATGAATTTGCACTGGATGCATAACTTAATTTGTGCCAATATCATTCAGATGCCACAGTGGCTATTTTAGCCTGGTTTCCCTGTATCACTTGAGATCCAGATTCACTACTAACTATGCATTTTCTCAGACTTGTTTTCACTTTGGGGGATGTCCTAAGAGATGCTGTAAATGGGTGGTGAAGAATTCTATATTCTGAATTTTATCAAGGAAATGAGAATGATTTGATTCTGATATTTCTGCAGGGATGATCCAGGAAATCCCACTTAAAAATCATTTTGAAGAAATAAAATCAGAAACATTAGTTACGTGGCACAGTTTTTGTGGATGCCTGTAATTCCTACACATAAGGACTTGAAATTTTGAAATGCAGTAGGATCTCCTTTTGTTGCACCCTAAGTCCTATCACATCTTTTATATTTATGCTGCCTTCTCTGTTTTTCAAATTATGATTTTACCCATATTGTAGTTTCACTGTTGCATCACACAAATGTTCTTCTTTAGATTTCTAATGCTATGCAGCACACGTCATTTCCGGAGGCAGCATTCAGTGATTCACATGCAGATTTTGAATTGTGTCATCTGGAGTGCTAGGGTGTACATGCTGTGATGGAGGACGGCCCTTCCTATGAGGACTTATGACAGGAAAGCTCAATCTGCATATGCTTAATGAGGTATTCTTCCATACTTCAGGATAGGGTCAACAATGGTGGAGGGCTTTAGGTCCTCAGAAATTCCACTTGTTTTCAGTAACTAACCTTGCTTAAACAATGCTCTGGTCCCTAAGTTATGCTGATTTGCATAGGAGCTGAAGACAAATCCTGGAATGTTTGGGGAGACCACTCACAGGGACAACATCATTTAGAGTCCCTTCACAGAAGTTGATTTCCTCTCAAACACCCTTCTGCATTTAGCACACGAGAAATATCCTTGTTCTTCCCTGTTTGAATATTCAACTTCCAGTCTTTCTACCATTCCTTCCTTTCATCCAAATGATTGTTGAAGTTTTGTGTGATGGCCTATAAAATTTTACTCATCCTTCCTTCTCAGGCACGTGTTTCATCCTTCAACTTCATGAGTTTGCAGGATCTTTCTTCCAGGATGTGTGACCCTGGCCTGTATTAGACATCATGTAGCTGCTTGCTATGGTGCCTTGGAAATATACAGAGAATCTTTATTCACATATGTGATAGGCACATCTAGAGAATTATACCTTAGTTGAGGACACATTGTGAAAGAGTTTCTGCCTCAATGAGTGAATGTAAACTCAAATTTTGCTCCATTGTAAACTCAAAGGAGCAAAATTTCTGAGTGTACCCTAATCATAAGACTATAGCAGATGTGATGGGGTGTGACCTGTATAATGAGCATGGAATGTCTCTCTTATATTGCCAGCAACTTGCTAGCCTCCATCATAAGTGTGTAGTGATGAACTCCCCCTCAAAATGTTGGACATATCAGGCACTCCTCATTTGTACTTAGAAGTCCTAACCCAGGTTCCTGCTGTCTCCTGGTGGGGCATTTTTGGAAAGGTGTAGAATCACATCAGAGTAGGTGTGTTGTATTTCAGTTCAAACTTCACCTAGCATACCAAGCTTCCTTGCATGTTCATCTTCTCTGAATTGAGACTGGCCATCTTTGCAAGTGACTGCTAATGCCCTAGGTCAGCTTCCTGAGAGAGCAATATACCTAGAGAATCCTGACACACAGAAGTGTTTATATAGATCCATGCCTCTAGGTTCTGTTTTAGTCTTGGTGACCCACCTTTCCTTGGACTCTCTTGCTTCTGTTCCTGTTTCACTATTCCCAGTGGGAACTAATTGCCTACAGGTTTTGCCATCCCCAGTAAATCAAAATACCTGCTGTGGCCCATTGAACACATCACCCCCTCATGTACATAGGGTGTAAACTGTAAGGGGTAAAATGTACATAGGGGGCAAATCCTGTAAGTTTTCAGCAGGGCCCCTATATTGGATGTAGTACAATGTCCAAAGCCCAAGGTGACACTGTCCCCAATTATCCTGATTTCTCTTCCCCTGTGTTAGGAATTTAGAATCCCATTTTTTGCCAGCAAAACACCCCATGGACTCTCCTTCTTCCTCTTCATGTTTTAAAGCCCAGTGGCAAATGGTGCTTTACTGAAGGCTCCTCTGCAGTTGCCAGAACCTAAAGTGATTCAGGTTTGTATGACAACAATGGCACCATTGTGCTGTCATAGGGCCTTTCTGTGTTGCAGGTGGTATAGTGAGCACAGCTAGGATGATGACCAAGCCATTCTTGGAAACCCACATTGCTCAAGGCCCACCAACAATCCCTGGCATGAGAAAAATTCTGCATTCTCGTAAATGACCCAGAAAATTCCACGTCCCTTCAAACCAAACTCCTGCATGCCAGCCCCTTCAACTCTCCATACTGTAGCTCTACTCTCTCTTGCTTTCATGTCCTAGGAGCACAGGGACACAAGTTTGGCTTTTTTTGAGTGTGATCAAAAGTATAGTAGCAGGATATTGTGGAGAAATGAAGGCTTGACTATTCAATTGATAGAGTTTTCTGCAGATAATCTCACTGTAAATAATGTAGAGAAAAATTCCTGCATACATATTTACTGGATGTGTGAAAACTTAGTGTAAATATTTTTTTCTCTGGTCAGATATTTTTCATAGAGTCACAGATAATGTGAGCCATCACCTCTTCCCATTCCCTACACATATTTACACACCATGCCTCACCAGTATGCTGAGATATTTCCTAGTTGGAGAAACGGACTTTTTCCAGGGAAACCATTTTTTTCAATTTTCCACTTACCTGAGGTGTAAAGCAAGGTCTTGCAACTCCACTGGAACCTGCAATTGGCCTAGTTGGTCAGAAATTCCACAAGGAAAAATGGCGAGATGGACTGAGAAGAAAGAGATTTGTCACCTATTTGTGATGATAAGGATGTGGTGTTCAGGTATAAAATTTTCCTTTAATTTCTTTTAGTCCCAAAGATCAGAGCATAAAATATCTGACAAAGACTTACTTTTCTTCCTGCCACATGCCTCCATGGTTTCCTCAGATAATTGTCTCCTCATGGGGGATCATCAACTCTCTTTTTCCATAAAGGGACTGTGAATAAACTATGATCCTGCTGACTTATATAGAGTTTGGGATTTGACATGCAAAAAAGGTTTCTGGCTGGGTGGTTCTCCAAAGCCATCTCCAGAATGTTTTAAATTAAGTGTATATGACTTGGTTGATTTGCTGCACAGTATATCACATCTTCAGGCTTATACAACATGCACTAATCTATTATACGGAGCCTCTCCATATCATGTCAACTCTCCAGTATCTCAAATTTTTCTTCTCTGTCCAATCAATGGGACACAAAATGGTTGGATGTCTCAGATTTAATTGGAAGCCCATTCAAAAGAGAGTATTCAGCAAGAAACTTTATTGCCAGGAAACAATGTTTCCTCAAGATCTAGATTTCTAAATTTGGTATTCCTGAAGATATGTTCACTCTCAGGAATGCAGAGGTTGTCATGGTCTCATTAATATACTGACTAGTGTTTTGCATCAGCAAGTTCTATAACATGAAAATGCTCACCACGGTCAAAAGAGGATTCTTCTCCATTTTCAGCTTTTGAATTTTAGGTTGAAAACATCTTCAGACTTCATTTAACCATTCAGCAGGGAATGACTATCAATATTTCCCTGGCATTAGTGTCTGTGAAGGATAAGCATTCTGTGGGGCACTGCAGTCTCTCAGCAAAAACAGTGGGCTCCTACCCCTCACCAATGTCCAACAAAATCACAAGATCAACTTGAAAACAGAAATGTAGGCAAAACAGATTTGCACGCTGCCCAGGCTGTACACAGTTTGATGTGTTTTGCATGTTTATAGATATCATTTATTAAAAATTTGTATGAATTGACACTGAATACATAAGTTTGCTTCTGATAATTTCTTTCAGTAGCCACAGAGGCTATGTAACCCTGGATTCCGTCTATCACTCGAGATCCAGTTTAATTACTAATGGATCATTTTTTTCAGACTTTCATTCATTTTGAGGGCTGTATTAAGAGATGTTGTGTAGGGATGTGTGAAGGTTGGTATGTTCTGAAATTTACCAATAAAATGAGAATGATTTGATTTTGATGTTAGTGCCATGATGACCCAGGAATGCCTATTTAAAAATCCTATTGAATAAATGAGATCAGAATCATTAGTTACATGGCACACTTGGTGTGGATGTCTGTAATTACTACACATTGGACTTGGAATTTCAAAATGCATTAGGATCACCTTTTCCTCCACCCTAACTCCAATCACACCCTTTATACTTATGCTGCTTTCTCTGTTTTTCAATTTGGAATTTTGCACCTATTGTTTCTTCCTTGTTGCATCATAGCTCAGAATTTTGTTTAGTATTGCAATGCTGTGCTGCACACTTTATTTCCAGAGGCAATATTTCGTGGTCAAAATACAAATTTGTCCTTGTATTAACAGACGTGCTAGGGTGTACATGCTGTGGTGAAGAAAGGTCTTTCTATGAGGTCATATGCCAGGAAAGCTCAATCTGCATTTGTTTATTGAGGTATCCATTTTATGACTCAGGGTAGAGTTGACAATTGTGGAGGGCCTTTTAGTCCTAAGCAACTGCACTTTTGATTAGTAACAATTGTTCCTTTTATAATGATGTAGGACCTACTTCTAGATGTATTTGCATAGCAACTGAAGAAATTTCCTGATATGTTTGCAGAGACCACTCACAAGGACATCTTTTAGAATCCCTTCACAGAAGTTAGTCTCCTCTACAACACCCCTCTGCATTTAGTGCATAAGATATATTATTTCTTCTCCCTGTTTGAATATTTTACTTCCAGGCTTTCTACCACTCCTCCTTTTCTGCCAGATGCATGTTGAAATGTCTTGTGATGTCCTATAAGAATGCTGTCATCCTGCCCTCATCAAGCACTTGTTTCACCCCTCAATTCTTGCATTTGGAGGATCATTGTTCCAGGGTGTGTTACACTGGCCTGGAGTTGGCATCTTAAAACTACTCTTTAAGTTGCCTTGGAAATATGCAGAGGGTCTTTGTTCAGACAGGTGATAGACAGGTCAAGAGAAATATATCTAAAGTAATAACACATTGTGAAAGTGTTTATGCCTCAATGGGTGTGTGAAAGGGCCCCTTGGAAACTCATAGCAAGACAATTTCTGAGTGCAACCTACTTGTTAGATAACAGCAGGTGTGGTGGGGCTTGATCAGTGGAATGAGCATTGAATGCCTCTCAGAGATTGCCAGCAATTTTCTAGCCTCCATTTTATACATTTAGTGATGAACATCCTACTCAATATGTTGGAGATATCAACCGCTCCTTTATTGTACTTAGAATTCCTAAATCCCAGATTCCAGCTGTCTCCTGTAGGGTCATTTGTGGAAAGGTATAGTATTACACCAGATACAATGTGTTGTTTCTGCATTCAAATTTCACCTAACACGCCAAACTTCCCCCCATGCTTCTCTTCTCTGAAATGTCATTGGTCATCATTGTAAGTATCAACAAATGCCCTAGAGCAGTTTATCGATTCAGCAATGTACCCAGTGTGTCCAGACCCACAGGAGGGTCTACATAGGTCCAGGCACATGGGTCCTCTTCTAGGCCTGGTGACCTACCTGTCCTTGTGCACTCCTGCTTCTCACCCTGGTCCATTACTCCTGGTGGGGACCAATTGCCTACAGGGGGGGCACATTCACAGGAATTCAAAATGCCTGCTGCAGTCCAGTAAGCACATCACCCTCTCAGGGACACGGATGGTATGGCAACCTGTGAGATTTCATCAGGTTCCCTCATCTTGGATGAAATCCTATGTCTCATAGCCGAAGGGGACATGGCCCCTAAACATCCTGATTTCTCTGTTCATATGTTAAGAGTTCAGCATCCTATTTGTGGCCAACAGAAGACCCTGGGAACTTGCCCACTTCTTCTTCTCTTTTCAAAGCACAGCAGAGAAAGTGCATTTCTTGAAAGTTTATCTGCACTAGAGTGTGTTGAGACTCTGGTTGCCATGGCAACGGTGACACTATTGTGCTGTCATATGGCTTTTCTATGACTGCAGGTGGTATGTTCAGTGCAGCTAGGATGACAACCAATCCATTCTTGGAAACCCAAGCTCCTCAAGGCCCAGCAACAAGCCCTGGAATGAGAGAATTCCTGTGTTCTTCTACTTAAGCCATAAAATTTGAAGCCCTTCCTAACAAGACTCCCACATGCCAGCCCCTTCCACTCTCCATACTGTACCTCTCCTCTCTCTTGCTTTCCTATCTCAGGAGCACAGGGAAGCAAACTAGGCCTTTCTTGAGTGGGATCATAACTAGGGTAGCAGCATTTTGTGGAGAAATGAAGGATTCACAATTCAATAGATAGAGTTTTCTGCAGATAATCTCACTACAAGGAATGTTGAGAGAAATTCCTGTAAGAATAACTACTGGACATTTGAAAAACGAATGCAGATGTTTTTTTTCTCTGAGCAAAGATTATTTATAGTTTCACAGGTCCTGTTAGCCATCACCTCTCCCCATTCACTAAACATATTTACACTGTGCCTCTCCAAGATGCTGAAACATTCCCTAATTAGAGAAACAGACTGTTTTTCTGGAAATTCGACTTTCTCAAGAATCCATATACCTGAGGTGAAAATCAAGGTCCAGCGTATCGAATGGGGTATGCATGTGGCCCAGCTGTTCAGTTTCCTCAGGGAAAATCATCTAGGATTCATGAAATGAAAGATAGTTGTGAGCAATTTGCAATGGTAATAGCTTTGTGCTCAAGTGTGAAAGATTCTCTTAAATTCCTTTAGTCCAATGGTCAGAGTATATAATATTTCCTATAATGACCTACATCTCCTACTGCCACATGCCTCCATTTTTTCCCTCTGGCAAATTTCTACTCTTTGAGGAGTTACAACTCTTTTTTTTTTCTTGAAATATATTGATAAATTTTTTCTTCTCATGATTACCTGGACTTTGGGATTTGACCTGCAAAAAAGGTTTCTGACTTTGTTGTTCTCCAAAGTCATCTACAGAATTTGATAGAAATTGTGTGATTCTTCCTTAGGTTGTTTTCCTGCAAAGCATATTACATAGTTAGACCTGCACAACACGTAGTCATCTACCTTATGAATTGTCTTCAGAATATGCCAACCCTCCAGTATCTCAACCTTTCACTCTCTGTTCAATCAAGTGAACATAAAACAGTTGTATAAGTCTCAGATTTAATTGGAAGCGCATTCTAAAGACAGTATTCAGCAAACAACTGTGATTCCAGGGCAAAGATCTTCCCCAGAGACCTAGATTTCTTGAGTCAATATTCCCAAAAACGAGGCCACTGTCAGGAATGCAGAGGTTGTAACATTCTTGTTAGTATACTGGCAAGTGTATCACATCAGCAAGTGCTATAGCATGAATAAACTCACCAGTGTCTAAAATAGATTCTTCTTCATTTTTGGTTTTTGAAGTTCAGGTTGAACACATCTTGATACTTAATTGTTGCCCAGAATCCATGAATGACTTTCAAAATATCACGGGCCATAGTGTTTGTGAAAGAGAAGCATTCTGGGGTGCACTGAAGTCTGTCTACAAAGGAAGTGGGTTTCTACACCTCACCATTTTCCAACACAACCACAATATCAACTTGAAAACTGAGAGGTGTAGATAAAATATGGCTGCAGGTGGACCTGGATATACTCAGGGTGTTGTGCTTTGCATTTGTATAGACACCGTTTATTAAAGACGTGTATGAATTGGCACTGAATACCTACGTTTGCTTTCACTGATATCATTCAGCAGTCACAAGTGCTTTATAAAGTCTGGTATTTCTGGAGATCCAGATTATTTCCTGATGAAGAATTTTTTCACTTTTGTTCATTTTGAGGGATGAATTAAGATATGCTATGTATGTAGGGATTTATGAAGAATGGCATGCTCTGAAATTTCTTAAGGAAATATGAAGGATTTGATTCTGATGTTAGTGCAGGGATGAAATAGGAAAGCCTATTTTAAAAAAGCCCTTTTGAAGAAATGAAGTCAGACATTAGTTAAGTGGCATGATTGGTGTGGATGCCTGTAATTCCTACAAAGAAGGACTTGGAATTTTGAAATGCAGTAGTATCTCCTTTATCTGCACACTAAGTCTTATTACACCATTCATACTTATGCTGTTTTCCTCTGTTTTTCAAGTTAGGATTTCACCATATTTTGTCTTCATTTTTACATCATAAAAGAGATATTCATGTTCAGATTTGCGATCTTGCAATGCAGGATCTCTTTCCAGAGGCATCATTAAGGGGTCCATATGCAAATCTGAACCTGTGGGAAATTAAGAGCTTTGGTGTACATTCTTTGGGAAAGGATGGCCTTTCCTACCAGATCCTTTGCCAAGAAAACTAAATCTGAATATGCTTAATTATGTATACTTTGTAAGCTTCAGGGTAGAGTAATGGTGGAGGGCCTTTAGGTCCTCAAGAAATGCACTTGTGGTCAATAATCATCCTTGCTCACACAGTGATCTAGCCTCTATTTCTTGATCTATTTGCATAATGGCTGAAGAAATTTCCTGGAATGCTTGGGGAGATCACTCACAAGAACATCTTTTAGAGTCTCCTCAATGAAGTAGGTTTCCACTCCAGCACCCTTCTGTATTTAGTGCACAAGAAATATCCTTACTCCTCCCTGTTTGAATGTTCAAGTTCTAGGTTTTCTACCATTGCTCTCTTTCAGCCAGGTGCATGTTAAAATTTCATGTGATGTTCTGTACAACAATGCTCTTCCTGCCCTCATCAGACACTTATTTCATCCCTCAGTTTTACATTTTTGGAGAATCATTGTTACGGGGCCTGTGACACTAATCCTAACCCTGTAGTTGGTATCATCAAAGCTCCTTGGTAAGGTGCTTTGGAAATATGCAGAGGGTCTTTGTTCAGAGAGGTGAAAGGCAGGTCAAGAGAATTGCACCTTTAGTGAAGACACATTTTTAAAACTTTTTGCATCAAAGGGTGAATGGAGGGGTCCTCAGGTAAATAACAAGACAACAATTTGAGTGCACCCTAATTGTAAGACAACAGTAGCAGTGTTGGGGTCTGACCAGTGGAGTTAGCATAGAATGTCCTCCCTAGATTTCCAGCAGCTTGCAAGACTCCATCCTAAATATTTAGTGATAAACAGCCACTCCTCACTTGTAGTTAGAAGTCCTAAATCCCAGGTTCCAGCTCTCTCCTGTTGGGGTATTTGTGGAAATGTGTAGCATCAAACCAGAGTTGGTGTGTTGTTTACTGGTTCAAATTTCATCTAACCCACCACATTGCCCCACATACTCCTCTTTGAAATGTCATTGGCCATCATTGCAAGTGGCTACTAATGCCCTAGACCAGTTTCCTTACTCAGAAACATACCCAGTGAGTCCAGACCAGCAATAATGTCAATATAGGTCCATGCCCCTGGGGCTTCTTCTAGTCTTGGAGATTCAACTGTTTTCAGCACTCCTGTTTCTCACCCTGGACCACTACTCCTGGTCATGACCAATTGATTGCAGGGGTTCCCTTTTCCCAGATAATCATAATGCCTTCTGCAGCACAGTGAGCACATCACACCTCCTGGTCATGGTTTGAATGGCAAATTGTCAGGTTTCAACAGCATCCCTTATTGGATGAAGTCAAATGTCTCAAACCCAGGGGACACACCCACTTCATAACCCGATTCCACATCTACTGTGCTAAGAGGTTGGGATCACATTTGTGGCAAACAGAAGACCCCTGGTACTCAAGGGCTTCACCTTCACTCTTTTTTTTAATGTTCATAGTAACTTTATTCATACTAACCCCATATATAACTCAAATATGCCTTAGTAGGTCAATGGATAAACAAATTATGACACACAAAAATAAAACAGAAATTGATTACATAGCACTGTATTGATGAGCCTCTAAAATACTTAAGAAGACAGAATATAATACTCCTTATTTGGGATTCTCTGCACATAAAGGTTTAGAATGGTAAAACTAATCCATAGAGATAGAAATTCAATCAGGGGTTTTCTAAGGTGAATGATAGGAAAAATCATTTAATAGGGATGTAAGTGAATGTTTTGGGGTGATGGAAATATTCTACAACTAAAATGTGATGGTGGTTGCATTGGGTATATTCAATAGACTTGCATATGCAATGATTATTGGTCAAATTTGATCAAATGTATTATACCTCTCATTTAAAAAATTGTACTTTAACTTTTTGCTGTGTACAAATTGTATCACAATAAATTTCAAAATAGTTTTAAACCATATAACAACTGGGAAAAAATGGAAAACAGAAATCTTCAACTACTACTTTGCTTCTACTTCTTACGGTTAAGAGAAATTTAGTAGAAATAACAAGGACAGAAACTAAGACCAAATTTAGGAAGAAGATTGTATGGTAGATCCAGCTCTTTTAAACTAATCCAAGTTTTAAAACACAGAATACATTCACATTTGGAGTTTCCACCTTCACTCTTTGAAGCACAGCTGGCAAAGTGCTTATCCCAAATGTTCCTCCACAGCCAGAACCTGTAGAGATTCCGGTTTCCATGGCAACCATGATGCTATTGTTCTGGCATATGACCTTCCTGTGACTACAGGCAGTACATGAGGAGCATCTAGGGTGACATCCAAGCCATACTTGGAAACCAAACTTCCTCAAGTCCCAGAAATAGGCTCTAGAAGGAACAAAATCTACATTATCCTACATGAGCCAGAGTATTCCATGCCCTTCCAAACCAAACTTCTGCATGCCAGCTCCTTCCACTCTGTCTATTGTAGATCTCCTCTCTCTTGCTCTCATGTCCCAGGAGCACAGGGAAAAATTTTGGTGTTTCTTGATTGGGATTAATACCAGGGTGGCAGCATTTTGTGGAGAAATTAAGGCTTGACAGTTCAATGGATAGAAATTTCTGCAAATAGTCTTACTGCAAAGAATATTGAGAGAAATCCCTGCAAATATAATTACTGGAAGCTTGAAAACTGAATGTAGATGATTTAATCTCTAAGAAACTATTCATAGATTGATAGATCCTGTGAGCCATCACTGGTTCCCATTCTCTATACATATTTATACACTGTTCTTCAATAAGATGCTGAGACTTTCCATAATTAGAAACAAACTTTTCACAGGAAAGCCACCTTTTTCAAGAACCCACATATATGAGGTGAAAAGCAAGGTCCAGAAAATGCACTGGGGTATGAATTTGGATCAGCTGATTAAAATTTCCTCAAGGAAAGTGCCAGCAGGAGTAAAAAGGAAAAGACAGATATGAGCAGTTTGTTTTGATAAGGATTTGGTGTTCAGGTGAGAAAGGCTCCCTCAATTTCATTTAGTCCCAAAGATCAGAGCATGTAATATTTCCTACAATGATCTACTTCTCCTATTGACACATGCCTCCATTGTTCCCTCGAAAAATTGCCTGTTCATGGAGGAGTGACAACTCTATTTTTCCTTAAAGGGACAGGGATGAAGCTTTTTATTTTCATGACTACCTACTCTTTGGTATTTTTCCTGCAAAGAAGGTTTCTGGCTTGGTTGTTTCCCAAAGTCATCTAGAGAATTTTATATAAATTATGTGTCTCATACTTGGATGGTTTTGCTGAAAAGCATATAACAGAGTCAGGCCTGCACAACCTACAGTCATTTACCTTAAGGAGCCTCTTCAAATCAAGCCAACCCTCCAGAATCTCAACCTTTCCTCCTCTGCTCAATCAAGTGAGCTCAGAAAGTTTAAATAAGCCTCAGATTTAATTTTAAGTTGATTCTAAAGAGAATATTCAGCAAGAAGCTGTGGTGCCAGGAAATAGGGCTTCCCCAGAGACCTATACTTATTTAGTCTGTATTCCTGAGGATGAGGCTTGCAGGAGAGCATAGGTTTTAATGGTCTCATTAATTGTTGATGAGGGACTAAAATGAATTTTTCTCCATTTTTGGTTCCTGAAGTTCAGGTTGAGCACATCTTGGGACTTCATTTTGGTTTTCATCAGGGAATGACTTTCAAAATATCACCAGCACTAGTGTTTGTGAAGGATGAGCTCTCTGGGGCACACTGAAGTCTCTCGGCAAAAGAAGTGGCTTTTACAACACAAAATTGTTCCACATAAACCCAATATCAACTTGAAAACTGAGAGATGTAGACAAAACATAGCTTCAGATTGCCCTGACTGTACTCAGTTCATTGTGCTTTCCATGTTTATACACAACATTTATTGAAGACTTGAATGAATCGGCACTGAACACATAAGATTACTGCTGCTGATGTCATTCAGCAGAAACAGGTGCTATGTAAAGCCTGGTTTCTCTGCATCACTCAACATCTAGATTCATTACTATTGAAGCATTTTTTCAGACTTTGTTCATTTTGAGGGATGTATTAAGAGATCCTGTGCAGGGATGGGGATTGGATGGTATGTTTTGATTTTTAGGAAGAGAATGAGAATTGTTTGATTCTGATATTAGTGCAGTGATGACCCAAGAAAGCCTATTTGAAAAACTCCTATTGAAGAAATGAAATCAGAGACATTACTTACATGGCACAATTGGTGTGGCTGTCAGTACTTGCTACAAATAAGGACTTGGAATTTTGAAATGCTGTAGGATCCCCTTTTCCTGTGCCCTAAGTCCTATCACACCTTTCATTCTTCCATTATTTTCTCTATTTTTCAAGTTAAGGTTTTACACGTATTGTGTCCTCTTTGTTGCATCAAAACAGAGAAGTTTTCTTTAGATTTGCAATGTTGTGCTGCACACTTTATTTCCAGAGACATCAATCAGTTGTCCTTATGCAAACTTGTACATTTGTAAACTGAAGTGAATGGACGAAAGTCCTGTGGTGAAGGAAAGCCTGTCATATAAGGTCATATGTTAGGAAAGCTAAATCTGCATATGTTCAATGAGGGATTCCTTGTAAGCTTCATCATACAGTCAGCAATGGAGGAGGGATTTAGTTCCTCAGAAATTGCTCTTGTGATCCCTAATGATCCTTGCTTGCAGAACAATCTAGCCGTTTCTTCTCACTGTATTTGCATAGCACTTTTCAACTGAAGAAAATTCCTGGAATATTTGGGGAGACAACTCTCAGGGACAAACTCTTTGAGAGTCCCTTCACATAAATTGTTTTCCTAACAACCACCTGCATTAGGAGAACTAAATATCTTTACTCCTCCCTGTTTGAATATTCAACTTTCAGGCTGTCTACCATTCCTCTCTTTCAGTCAGATGTATGTTCAAATTTCATGTGATGCCCTGTAACACTGTGCTCATCCTGTCCTCATCATATACTTGTTTCATCCCTCAATTTCATGTTTTTGAAGATAATTGTTCCAGTTGTGTGACCCTGGCCTACAGTTAGCATCTTCAAACTGTTAAGGTGTCCTTGGAAATGTGCACAGTGTCTTTGTTCAGACAAGCGATAGGAAGGTCAAGAGAATTACACCTTCAGTGAAGTCACATTGTGAAAGTGTTTCTGAATCAAATGGTAAGTTGAAGAGCCACTTGGAAACTCAAAGAAAGACAATTTCTGAGTGTGCCCTAATTGAAAGTCAAATGCAGGCATTGTGTGCACTGGTCAGTGGAGTGGGCATTGGATGTCTCTCGTAGATTGCTAGCATCTTGCTTGCCTCCATCCTAAATGTTTAATATTGAACACCTTCCTCAGCAAACTGGGGAGTTCAGCCACTTCATCCTTGCACTTAGAAGTCCTAAATCACAAGTACCAGCTGTCTCCTGTTGGGGCATCCATGGAAGGGTTTGGCATGACACTAGAGATAGTGTGTTGTTTCCCATTCAAACTTCAAGAAAACCACCAAGTCACCCAGCATGCTCCTTTACTCTGAAATGTGAAAGGCCAACATTGGGAGTGGCTGCTAATGTCTGAGACCTTGTTCCCAACTGAGCAATGTGCTGAGTGAGTGCAGATCAGCAGGAGTGTGTTCATAGATTCATGATCCTTGGGTCTGTACTAGGTTTGGTTAGCAACTTATCCTTAGGCATCCCCACTTCTCTCCCTGGTCCACTCCTCCTGGTGGGGAACAATTGCCTGCAGGGGGCCCCATTCCCATGACATCATAAAGCCTGCTGCTGCCCAGTGAGCACATCGCCACCACATGGACCTGGACAGTATGGCAACCTGTCATGTTTCAACAGTGTCCCTAATCTTGGATGAAGTCGAGTGTCTCAAAGCCCAAGGGGACAAGCCCTCTACACACACTAAGTTCTCTTCTGTGTTCAGGATCTATTCTATGTTCAGGTCCTCTTCTGTGTTAGGATCATATTCGTGTCCAAAAACACACCCCAGGGACTCACCTGCTTCCACTTTCCTCTCCCCGGCACAGCTGGAAAAGAGCTTTCCTTGAAGGTTCTTCTGCAGTAGCCAGAACCTGAAGAGATTTCAGATGTCATGGCAAGTTTGATGCCATTGAGCTGTCATATGACCTTCCTATGACTGGAGCCAGTATGTGCAGCCCAGCTATGATGAGAGCAATGCTATTCCTAGAAACCCATGTTGCTCCAGGGCCAGCAACAATTCTTGGAAAGAGAGAAAACATGCATTCTCCAACAAGAGC
>JAJEJO010001536.1:0-17714 GCA_020662805.1 Glaucomys volans
TTGAAACAATAAATATATAACTAGAATTTTACAAAAATCAACTCCAGATAAGTTATAACCTAAAATGACAGGAAAATCTATTTCTAGAAGATAATGTCAGAGAATAAATTCATGACTTGAGGGCAGGAAAAGATTTTTCTTAAAAATCTGAAGAATGACCTCACTAAAGTTCAGAACTTCTATTCAACAAAAAATGCAAAGAAAACAAAAAAGCAAATCACAGAAGAGCTTTTTAACACATAAAACCAATAAAGTGTTTATATCTAGCATATATAAAGAACTCCCACAAGTCTTGCAAAACTGGCAGCCTTGTAGAAAAATAGGCTAAAGACTTAAACAGATTCTTTACAAAAGAAATCCAAAAGCTGGGCATGGTGCTACACATCTGTAATCCCAGCTACTCAAGAGACTGAGGCAGGAGGATTGCCAAGTTTGAGGCCAGCCTCAGCAACTTAGTGAAACCCTGTCTCAACATAGAAAGAATGTAGCTCAGTGGTAGAGCATCACTTGGTTCAATCTCCAGTAGCACAAAAATAAACAAGTAAATAAAAGAAGAAGAAATCCAAATGGAGGATAAACATTTGCAAAGATACTTAACCTTACTAGTAATCAGAGAAATGCAAATTAAAATCGCAGGGTTGGGGATGTAGTGTTTACCTAGCATGTGCAAGGTCCTGGGGATCAAACCCAGGACCACCACCACAAAAAAAAAAAACAAAAAAAAAAACAATAAACATATACCATATTATAAGCGCTAGATTGGAAAAAATTTAAAAGGCTGATAATACCAAGTGTTGGCTAATGATGACATTTTACTTGGCTAGTAGGAGTATAAATTGGTATAATAACTTTGAAAAACAGTTTGGTACAAGATGAGGTATGTATGCTTTATTATCCAGCAATTTCACTCGTTAAGAATGTACTTGGAGGGCTGGGATTGTAGCTCAGTGGTAAAGCACTTGCCTAGCATGAGTGAGGCACTGGGTTCAATTCTCAGCACTGCATATAAATAAATGAAATAAAGGTGTGTTGACAACTGAAAAAAAAGAATGTACTTGGAAAAAACTGTGCTGAGGTGCATCAGGGTATACATGAAAATACCCACAGCAATATTATTCACATTGGGCAAAACTGGCAACAATTTAAACGCTTAACAACAAAAAAATGGATAAACAAATTGTAGTGATTCATATGATGGACTACTACTCAGAAATGAAAAAAAGCTGCAATAACATGAATGCATTTTACCAAATAAAGTAGTATAAAGGAAGTGAAACAGAAAAGAATATATACAGCATGATGGCTGTATATATAATGTGAGATTCAAAAACATGCAAAACTGTTTAAGGATTCCAAAACTAGGTGTTAAAACTGTACAGGAAAAAAAGAAAAAGAAATGATTATTAAAAACATAAAGATAGCGGCTCCCTCTAGAGGAGGGGGCGAGGGATGTGACTGGATGAAGTTCTCCACCCAGTTTTCAATATATAACTATGTTATTCAGTTCTTTTGTGTTTTATGCTCCTTTCTTTAGACCAAGTATATTCCACAATTAAGTTAAATGTGAAGCAAAAATAAAAACTTGGGCCCATTTTTCTGTATTTTTTTTTTAAACCGGGGATTGAACTCAGGGGCTCTTGGCCACTGAGCCACATCCCCAGTCCTATTTTGTATTTTATTTAGAGACAGGGTCTCACTGAGTTGCTTAGGGTCTTGCTATGTTTCTGAGGCTGGCTTTGAACTCGCAATCCTCCTGCCTCAGCCTCCCAAGTGCTGGGATTACAGGCATGTGCCACCACACCCGGCCATTTTTCTGTATTTTTATACTTTCCCAAAAATATGTGTGTGTGTGTGTGTGTGTGTGTACATATATATACACACATACATATACACATACACATAGAGAAAGTATATATAATATATATTTATTATTTATGAATAAATTTATTAACTGAAATTTATTTATTTTGTTTTAAAACTGATTCTGATCATCAACCAGGTCTGAGAACAGCTCCACGGAAATCCTTCCTGAGCAGCCACTGTAAATTACCCACCATCACCAACAACATCCCTTCTCTCTCCTCTCAACTTGAGGTCTGGGAGGCAAATAAGAAATTTCTCCCAGCTTTTCTATTTCTCTCCTGCTGGTTGTGCCCGGATGCCCAACAGGGCCACAAGCCGGGCACACACACAGAGGCAGTCAAGGCAGCTACGTGCTGGCTCTCAGGGACCTACTGCCTGGCCAGCTTCAGGCCTCTCTTTCTTACCCCATTTACTAAACCAGATTTGGCCTAAGGTGGACCATGGCCTGGACGTTATGTTTGTCTGGTCAGCCTGGAATGCCTGGGAGGAGGCATTTCCAGCTGTAATGGGGTGAGATGCTAAGTGACAGAAGAAGCCCAATTCCAGAGAGATGAAAGACACAGGAGAGACCTGTACTATATTCAGACCTAGAAATTAGACCAATCTGACCTATAAACTTCTCACTCATGGTATCCTTCCAAAGTCCAGCAATCTGGTCAAGGAAGCACATAGTATCCCCCTCTCTACAGCAACTTTTCTCCACACCTGCTGAGAATCTCCACGTGGACAGTCAGTGAGCATCCATAATTCCCACAGCCTAAACCAAAGGCACATTTTCTTCCTAAACCTACCACTCCACTACTGTTCTCTATCTTAGTGAGAACTTCATTTTCGATCTAAACCTGAAACCTGGGTCCTCCTACTCATTCGTGGACCACATCCAACTCATAAGCAAGTCCTGTTGGCTCTACCTCTGACACTCTGGGATCTCCCCAACCCTCCATCCTGTTACTCCAGCCCTGACCACCATCATCTCCCGCCTGGAGTACTTCACCTATGCCCTGATCAAGCAACCAGGCTCAAGGCTTTCCCTACTCTGGTGGCTTCTTCATATGGCACCCAAACAGATCTTCCTAAAATGCAAATATGGCTGCATCTCTCCCTTGCTTAAAAGCCTTCAATGATTCCTTATCATCCTCTGATAACATCCAAACTTAAAAAGGTATATGAACCCCTCTGCTGTCTAATTCTCTGGGTCTTATTTCTTACAGTTCTATCCCTTACCTCTTACCCACTTTGATCCTCCATGTCTACTGCAATTATACTTCTTTGTAAATAAAAGCCCTCTTACCTCTAAATCTTTGTACATGCTATTTCCTCTTCCTATCCCTTTCTATGCCAACTCAACCCTCCCTTGGTAATTCTAGATTCTTTCTTTCTCTCCCTCTTTCTCTCTTGTATTGGTGACTGACCCAGGAATGCTCCACAACTGATTTACATCACCAGTGTTTTGTGGGTTTTTTTGGTACCAGGGATTGAACTCAGGGGCACTTAACCATTGAGCCACATCCCCAGCCCTTTTAAAATATTTTATTTAGAGATAGGGTCTCACTGACTTGCTTAGGGCCTCACTAAGTTGACAAGACTGGCTTGAACTCGAAATCCTCCTGCCTCAGTCTGGCGAGTCACTGGGATTACAGGCATGCACCACTGTGCCCAGGTCCTGCTTATATAAGTCATGGGTTAAATATCAGCTCCTCTGGATCTTCCCTTGCTCCCTAAAGCCCTTTATATTTCTTCAGCACCTACAATGTCACAGTACTTTACTCATGTATTGCTGAAACCTGTTTAATTGTCTAGCCTTCCTTTTTTTATTCGTGCATTCACTTTATTTTAGATCACATCCCTTTTCACATAAATTACAAAAACACAACAATCTCTCCCTCATCTGCTCGTCTTAATGAGAGAAATGTAATTTTATTTACACAAAATTGAAAATAGCTGCATTTACTTGTTTGTCCAAATTTTCAAATAGCCTTCTCTTTTAGCACTTTCCCTGAATGAAGCATGATTTCTCTGATCTAGAAAAGGTACTTTAGATTAAATCTGCTGTTATTGATATAAAACACATGCCAGTGGTTGTTAATAGTCTAACCTCCTCTTGATGGTAGAGGGATCGTGCCTGCATTCTTCATCTGCTTATGCCTCAGAACCTGTCTGAGGAGATGGTATGCAGCAAGCCTCAATATGCAAATGAATGAACAAGTGGTTGCTGAACACTCAGTATTCTGAGCCTCTAGAGAAAAAACAAAGTCTCTATCCTCAACAGTTTATACATGAAAATAGTCTAAATCATCTTCATTCTTGACCCACGAAAACACCTGTAAGAGCCAGGTAACACTGACCAAATCAAGACCACTAATTCAGAACAGGACAAACCATTAGCCAGAGGCTCCCAGCTAAGGACCTGGCTATGATTCTCATACATGGCTCGGGTTCACCCTCCCCACACACTGACCCAGCTTGCACCAATACTTGCTTATGGCCCTACTTCACAGAACACCAAGCAGCAAGACCAAAGCAGAAAGAGTGCAACCAAACACACAAGGAACAGGACTGAGCAGAAGGATGGCAGAAGGCAGAGAAGAGTAGCCCTGGGCTCAGTGCTTATGCCTCTGCAGGATCCTTCCTGGCCAGCTAGTGAGGTTGAACCCTCACAACAAGCAGATGGTTTTAACTCATGCACTCTCCTATCAAAACTACTTCTGTTACAGCAGCTGCTCTCAGGAGTATGGGCTGGAAAGATGTCCATTCCCTTCCTCCTTGATCAGATGGTAGGCAGCTTCATACATGCATTTACCTTAGGAGATTTCAACCAAGGGCCTCTGCAAAATAAACAGAGAACAAGAAAGAATATCCTTCCATGGTGTCAGTAAATCAGAACAGGGTGAGATTTTAGGGCCAAGAGATTTGGATTTTCCATACAGCTGGCTCCTAAACTTAAGTCTTACGTCAGGTAGTGCTCAAAAAAACCTTGCTTGATCTTTTTGTTACTGTTCCTTTTATTATTCTTTTCAGTATTTTTTCAATAAAAATGTACAAATATTTTAATTTACATATTCAGTGAATCAATATGAAGTCAAAATTCACAATTACACTTTCCTAAAAATTCCAATAATCTTCTTCAGAATAACTGATTTCTGTACAAGATTTAGATGTCGAGTGTATGTAGTTTTTCCTCAGTGTGCTACAGAGTTTAGAGATTCTGCTCAAATATTCCCCAAGTCAAGCGCAGAATCTGTCTCTTCATCAAATTCTCCAAATGACTGCAACATTGTCACCTCTTACAATGTATAGCCCCAGTACCACTTGCTCTACTCCCTGTGAAGAGCTGAATACTCATTCATGGCTTTCAAACAAAATCAAATTAATGGTCTGGTCAAAACCTTTCAGTGTTCCCACAATCATTCTCCCATCAGAAGTAATAACTGCAACAGTTCAGTTGATGTAGTTCTCCAAGGTGGACATCATGCAACGAAGCGGTGCAGGCGACCCATATTTAACTTTAAAGACAGTTATATTTCCTCTTATACACATTCTTATACAGTGTACATCTATCTATATCTTACATATTTGTGCAAAGATACCATAAAAAGAGTGTATATGCAAAATTACATGGATCTTACTCTATAGTATTTTTTGGATTTTTCAAAGCTTCTGTGATTACACATGGCTTCTGCCTTATGAGCTGATTTTAGAACCTGACCTCCACACAGGACATAGCTCCACTGCAGGTACTATCCTCCAAGTTCTTCCAGCATCTGCACCAAGCCAGGAATTTTGTGGCCATGTTCAACATTCAGCAAAAGCTGAGAACTCTAATGGCCAAATTAACAATGGCTGGCAGACAATATACTTCTTCCATTAGGATCCTCACCAGCTTTGGGGGTCAAGTTAAGACATGGGACACCCAGGCCTATCAAAAAAAGAAGGTTCTCAGGTCTGTTCCTAGCTCCTAATTTTCTTTTCTTTCAGTCATAGACAATTTTTAAATCAAACTGGCTAAAACAGGCATGACAAGGCCATTTCCTTTCCCCAGGGCGCTCTGGATCCCAGTTCAGAAGAGTGACAGGTAAGGAGATAATGCACTACATTGCTATGGAAGGCTCTGTTTGGTTCAGTATGCAGTTTTCAGGATCTGCCATTATCCCACCCCAAGAAGGCGGCTCTGGGTCTTCAAGTGTCAGTGAAAGTATCTCAGAGTTAAGCCTTGATGAGTCTGAGGATCTAAATTGCTAAAGAACACACAAACGGCTGTTGGAATTGTCTCTTCCTTCTTAGTCCCTAGCGTGGATCAGAGTTCCCATTTTTTGGATGAGGAAACTCAAATGTCCTATGAAAGCACGTCAAAATCAGTCCTTTAGACTTCCTATATCTTGAATTAAAATTTCCAGATAGTTTGATTACTTTTCCATGATTTATCACCAGGGTGTTTCTTTTCCTTCACACACTTCACAAATTTACACCCACCTTTCCCCTCCAAAAGCCTAAATCCCTTTCACCTCTAACCTTTCTTTTTTCTCTCCAACTCCGATTTCTCGGAGGTCTGAACGCCGCCTTGAATCTCCAAGCACCCTGCTTCTAAAGTAGGTGGAGCATCTCCTCTCCCTAAAAAATGTTCTTTCCTGTGGCTCAGAGCCCCCTACTCACAGGCCTCTCATCCCCCACTCCCAATTCTTTGCTCGCCCATTCTGCCTTTTGTGATCATTTTCCTCAATTTCCTCGCTTTCCCTTCCCATCATGTAGGGTCCCCTCCTGCACGTAACCTGCTCCCAAAGTTCCAGACTCGGTCTTCCAACTCTCGCGGGTGCGGCCCCCGCCCTCTCAGCAGCTCAAGCCGGAGCCTAGTCTTTCCGGCAGAGCCCCCACCCCACCACCTCAGCCCCCAGACCCAGCTCGGCGTGCTTACCCGACCAGAGCACGAGCTTGCCGTGCGCTTCCTCCTGGGAGTCCGAGTCCCCGGCCAGCAGCGTGGAGGTGGCCCCGTACGGCAGAGCCGAGCCCAGGCACACGTTGTAGCGCAGCGGCTCACAGTGGGCGGCCCGGCCGCAGTGGCTAAGCAGCGGCGGAGGGCCGGTCACGGCCGCGCTCCTTCTCGCGTTCCCGCCAGCGCTACGCGGCCCAGGCCCGGTCGCGTTCCCGCTCAAGGCCGCCCCCCGGCCCGGGCCCCCCAGCAGCAAGAGTAGCAGCCCCAGGAGCGGCAGCTCCGGCCCCCGCGCAGGACCGGCAGCGGCCATGGCCAGACCCGCCAACTCAGCAGAAGCCCCGGCGCTCTCGCCTGCTCCCCAGAGCCCCCCGGCCACACACACAACCCTGGGGGCCGCGGAGGCGGCTCAAGCGAGCTGTGCGCCCCGTGAGTTCGGGGCCGGCTTCCCCCAGACGCTCAGCGCGCCCCGGCCCCTCGGCGCCCAACTTCGCAAACTTTGGAAGCCCGGGCCCATGTTGGGCGGCAGAGGCCCGGGCCGGGATGCACAACGCCCCGCTCCCTCGGCTGGCAACCCAAGTTGTCTTCACCCCCGGGAGCCCTCTGGGCCCCCAATCTTCAGCCCCATTCCCTCTCCCACCATTAAAACCAACTCTCGGCCCCACGATGGAGGCCAGGCGCCCGCCGGGGGTGCGGGACTACGTCCCTAACTCTATCCGGGGCTCCGCCCCCGCGCCAGCCTGCGGCCCAGCCGCCCCCTCTGCCCAGCGCGCCGCAGCCCCCTGAGTTCTCCCCGCCGACTACCCGGCTCCTTTGTTGCTCTAGTTGGCCCCGCTCTCTGGAATGCACGGGCCTCGCGGAGCCAAGCCCGGCCCCCCTCCGCTGAGGCTGGGGGAGGGACGGAGCGAGGGAGAGAAAGGAGGGGAGGAGAGGCTAAAGAGGAGGAGCGCGAGCTTCGGCGTCCCGGGGGCCGTGGCTGGGGAAACTGGTGACCCCCCTATCCCGCCGCAGCGAGCCAGATATGGGTGCAAATCGTGACCCAGAGCTTCAATGAGAGGCCTAACGGGCACCTTGATTGATCTGCGGATCGTTTGACTTGATCATTGGCGAGGAGGACTTTTTTTCTGGTTTAGGGTGGGAGATGCAGGAGATGCCTGAAGTCAGTGAGAGCTTCCAATCCAACCTGCTCTATACCCCAGCCCCGCCAGTCTTTCAGGCTTTTGATTAGATCTTTCCATTTATCCCAGCGTCCCATGGAGAGGAACCCAGGTTTGGGCTTCCTGCTTCTCCAAATTTATCTTGGGACCGTGTGCAAGATCACCCCAGCAACTTACAGCAACTGCCCTGATACCGTTACCTGTGGGCAGGTGTCTGGAACCCAAAAGTGCCTTGGTGAAGTTTGAACTGTGATTTCCACTGAATGGTCGAGACGTTTCTTTGGTTATGTCTAAAGGAAGCCAGTCCATCTTTGATGGCTCTTGCTGTTCAATTGCCAGAGAAGTTTCTGCAACTCCCTTTCCCACTCCGCTTTTTTGCTTTCCTCACTCATTCATGCACCTTGTTTTCGACCACAGCACGGGATTTCACCCTGCGCAGTTTACATCCATAACCAAGGGTCCAGCCAAGAGAACCGACTTGCCTTGAGCAACTTTTTCCGTGTTCCTGACTGGGGAGCTCACTAGGGAGGTTTTTCTTACCTCTGGAAGCCTAGCTCATGGCCTAGCTGAAGTGGACTATTTCCTTTAAGACCAAATTAGCTATTACACTTAAGCTACCATCTTTAATTGGTACCCGAGTCCCAGAGGATGGAGCGATTTAATTCAATTTAGAAAGTCTTTCTGAAATCCTAGTATGTACATAATATGTTTACATCCTTGAAGAACTTAAGAATTTGCATTTTACTGTGGAGACAAAGCTTACCCTGAAGAAACACACGTAGAATCGGGGACAAAAGGCAAAAGGCAGGGACCTTCTCTTACTCTCTTTGTTTCCATAAAACATCTAGTTCAATTGAGTATACCTATTAATCATTCAATTAGTTGCCAAAATGGGGTCTACAGTGAGTATGCTGTAGGAACTAGAGCAGATAGATCAGTGGGTAGAAATGGAGTAGGTAGGATTTGAACACAGGATTGAAGTGTAGTTAGGAGGAAGAGATCTGGGCATTATGTGTGGGGGGAAACTTTGACCACAACTCAGACCATAGCTGGCCTGGCAATCAGCACATAATAATAGATAAGATACATAGGAGAAGTTATCAATAAGAAACCTCAAATGATACAAAGAGATATTAAAGTTTAATTCTATTGGAAACAAAGAAGCAGTGCACATTTTTTGATCGTGTGAAATTAATCATTCAAACTAATAAGGTGATGTGAGGATGGTATAAAGGATAAGAGGCTGGAGGCAACGGATAATTTCGAAGGAAATCACCAGTGATTTAAGGAAGATGTGGAAATAGACTGTGTCATTAGGGGATAATATTCCTACTGGAAAAATAATTTAAAACATTATGACCTACTTCAGTTATTTTTTCTGCAATAAAAACAAAGGGCTGTCATAAGATGTCCTCATCTGCATCATAGAGAAAGCAGCCATGAAACCTGAAGTCATGCTAATGTTTTACTTCATGAACTTTCTCTGCTTATTTTCTTTCTAGTTGTACTGTGGCAGCTTTGAGGCCCTGCGACAGTTTCTCATGGAGTACTCAGTATTCCATTTATTCAGGAGAAACATATACATGTGCTCAGGCTGCCCCTTATCTCTGCCTAAAAGCATCAGCAGGTAGTTTTTCAAGTCTGAAGGCTCTGCTGCCACTCCTTGCCTGGGATTTCTTGGGAGGTATGAGGAAGGTTCACATAGTTGTGATATAGTTCTATCTCCTTTGCATTGGAGATAGAAGAGAGGAATTGAGAAGATCCTAAAATGTTTCTTCTAGCCAAGGTGCTCTTCCCCTCACGGGGAGGGAAAAGATATTTTAATTTCTCAGTTACACCTGCACACGCCTCTGTGAATAGGACATGTGGTCCTATTCACTGAGCTTCAGTGTTCCTTTTGGGAATTCTGCTGGCCCAACAAAGGGCAGCAGGAAGCAGACTGATAAATGCTTATAGTGCTGTCCGCACCTACTGGACCAGGTTCCCATGAGTGATAGATGCACCTATGTACTGTTCCTGAGATACAGAAGAAAGTAGATGAAGGTTCAGGAATCCTGTCAGATGGTAGTTTGGGAGAAGGAGAATGTTCAGTGAGGACTGTAGAAAGGAGAATTTCCTGGTGGTGCCTGAGCTGCATTCAGGGCCCTAGACAAAGTTTGCCCACCGCCTCCTGCAGACACACCAAGACTGCCCATGTGTGTTAGAGACTTCTCAGTGTGACTTGGCACACTCCTGATCTCCAACCTGGTGGCAGCTTGCATAGTGTTCCTTTCCTTGAGCCAGAGCCACCACCACCCCCGCACAGTGCCTCAAGAGTCTTAACCTTATCTGCGTGTCATAACACAGTCCTTTGTCAGGGCCATGAGATGCTGTCCTATGTTGACAAAGCATTACAGTACTTGATTTGCTACAAGTAGTTTCTTGATTTCTGAGTCAGTCTCATCAAATATCTTGGCATTTAGAGGTCACACATTTATTAATGACTCTTTGTTATTTGCCTGTTATTTCCCTTCAAAGAGGATTGACATGAAAGCTTCTGTGGGATAGCCATGTGTGTCCTTGAGACCTTGGTGCCTTCTTATGGTTCAGATGACACACTGACCAGAATCTGGAGCATAATTGTTGCAGGGCTCCAGTTCTTTCCTTTTCCAGTGTTTCCTATTTTGCAACTAAGAACACTGAGTCAATAGGAAAGGGGAAAATGAGAAAGGACTAGATGAACAACTTCAGGGGTTACATGATAGATTTGAAGTTAAAGCCCTGAGTTAGTACTTACTAGTTAAGCACCACTCAGTAACTCATTCTGAGCCTCTTTTTCTTCTTTTCCCAAAATCAGGAAATTACCAGTTGCATTCCCATGCACCTACAAATTAAGATACTTATTCCATTTACAACTGTAAAAGAGATAAATACTTCAGAACAAATCTAACCATGGAAATCAAAAGACTTGTACTCTGAAAACTACAAAATGTTACTGAAAGAAATTAAAGGAGACCTAAATCAATGGAAAGACATCAAAAATAGGAAGACTTAACATTGTTAAGATGTTAGTGCTACACAAATTGAACTACAGATTCCATATAAGCCTATAAAAATTCCAAAAACTTCTTTCATAGAAATGAAAAAAAGTCAATCCTTAAGTTGATGCAGAATTACAAAGGACCTCCGATAGCCAAAACAATCTCGAAAAGGAGAATAAAATTGGAGGACTCCAATTTCAAAATGTACTACAGAGCTACAGTAATTAAAACAGTATGGATGGGCTGGAGTTGTGGCTCAGTGGTACAGCGCTTGCCTGGCATGTGTGAGAGTTCAATTCTCAGCACTACATATAAATAAATAAATAAAATAAAGGTCCATCAACATCTAAAACAAAAAGAACACGAACCACTATGGTACCAGTGGAGCACAGCTGCACACACCTGTAATTCGTGGGACTCAGGAGGCTGAGGGAGGAGGATCTCAAGTTCAAGACCAGACTGGACAAGTTAGGGACACCCTGTCTCAAAGTAAAAAGGGCTGGGGATGTAGCTCAGTTGTAGAGGACCTGTGTCTTCAATCCACGGTACCACTAAGAGGGAAAAAGAAAAGCAAACAACAACAACAACAAAAACACCATGGTACCAACATAAGGAAAACATATAGGACAAGAGAACAGAACAGAAAAAGTTTAGAAATGAATCCTCACAAATGTGGTTAATAGTTTTCAGTAAAGGTGCCCAATACTACCTAATGGAAAACCCCCTTTTTTGACAAATAGTGTTGGGAAAACTGAACACCCACATGCAAAAGAACGAAGCTGGAACCTTGCTTTACATGATGCTATGCTCTGTGTTTTTTCCCTGCCGACTCATGTTGAGGTTTAAGTCCACCTTGTAACAGTATTGAGGAGGTGGGGCCCTTAAGAGACATTTGAGGTCATGAGTGGGGAACACTCATGAATGGATTAATGGTTTTTTTTGTTTTTTTTTTTTTTAGAGATTGGGTTAGTTTTCTGAGACTGGTTTAGGTCTCATGGACGGCACTGAGCAGGTTGTTAAAAGTTGGGGGTTTTTTCAGTACTAGGAATTAAATGCAGTGCTTCATGCATACTAAAGCTAGCACTCTACATTCCCAACCCTTTAAGATTTTTTTTTTTTTTTTTAATTTCGAGACAGAGTCTTGCTAAGTTGCCCAAGCTGGCCTTGGACTTGCAATCCTTCTGCCTCCGCCTCCTGAATAGGTGTGCATGGCCGTGAGCTACTTGAGCAGGTTGTTTTAAAGTCAGTTCAGTTTCCTCAGCGTGCTCTTTTGCTTCCTCTAACCATGTGACACCCCCGCCCCCCCATCTAGCACTTACTCCAGCCATGTGTTGCCAGACACCATGTTATGATGCAGTGTGATGCACCTGCCCAGTTTTGGACAGAACTGTGAGCCAGAGTAAGCCTCTTTTCTGTATAACTTATGCAGGCTGGAGTGTTTTCATAGTAACTCAAAACAAATGAACACACATGATATGCACAAATTAACTCAAAATGGATTAAAGACCTAAATTTAAGAGCTAAAACTATAAAACCCTCAAAGAAAAACATTGGGGAAAATCTGTTTGACATTGGATCTGGCAATGATTTCATGGATATGATATCAAAAGTATAGGCAGTAAAAGAAAAATAGATTGACTTTTGTCAAAATAAAGAATATTTAGTACTGGGGATGTACTTAGTGGTAGTGTTTGCCTGGTCTGCTTATGGACCTGGATTCAATCCCCAGCACACTCACCCCTCCAAACAAAAAAGAAAGAAAAAGAAATGAAATTTTGATATGTGATACTGCATGGACAACAAGAAGATGTTATGTTTAGTAAAATAAGACAGACACAAAAGGATCTGAGGCACCTAGAATCAGCAAACTCATAGATAGAAGCAGAATACAGATTTCCAGGGTTGGGAGTGGGGAGATAGAAAAAGGAGTTACTGTTTATTGGTACAGAGCATTTTTTTAATGCCATTGGATCGTAAACTTACAACCAGTTAAAATGATAAATGCTACATTTATTTTCACCACAATTGAAAGAAACAAAAGAAAAAATAATAATAAAGGTATTACTCCTTAGCTATAAGGAGTCTAATGAGCATTAATGTGAAGGAACATGAAAAAGCTTGGTCCTGAAGTGCTTACAACTCATTTCCCCCTTCTTTCCTGTTTTTCATCCTTCTTCTGGTGCCATCTCAGTGGTTCCTGAAAGTCCAGCTAGTTACCAACATTCTAGAAATGTGGCTGGTTGGAGAGAGGGTAATCTTACCCCATACCAGTCTGTGACTGCACACTTCAATACTTTTCTGGGTAGTGGCAATTCTGGTTTTATAATGAAGTTGTCAGGTGGGGGATGTAGCTCAGTAGTAGAGCACTTGCCTAGCATGCAAGTCCCTGAGTCTGATCCCTTGCATTGCCCAAACCAAACCAAAGCATGCATGTGCGCACACACACCAACTCCCCGCCCTTGCCACCCCTCTTCTTCTCAGCACCTCTGTTTACCCAGATGCACAGGCCAAGAGCCTTGGCATCACCCTTGACTTCTCTTTCTCTAACATTCCATACCCAATCATCAGCAAATCCTAATAGATGCATCTTAGAGTATGCCTGATACTAACTTCTCCTCTTCCCCTCCACAGGTGCCACCCTCATCTGAGCTACTATCATCTGCCACTTGAGTCACAGATTGCTGGATGTGGTGGTGCACACCTATAATACCAGTGACTTGGGGGACTAAGGCAAAACTGTCTCAATATTGAAAAAATAAAAAGAGCAGGGGAATGAAGCTCAGTGGTTCAATCCCCAGGACCAGAAAGAGAACATATGTCAGAGCATATCATTCTTGTGCTCAAAACTCTCTGGTGGCATCTCATCACACTTGGAGTAAAGTTCCACCAAGGTGCTGCTGACCCCTGCCAGCCACTTGGATCCCATTTGCTGCCACACTTTTAGCTCACACCACCTCACACATGCTGTTCTTCTGGTCCTTACAAGTCCCTGTCTCAAGACCTTTGCACTCATGCTTATCTTATCTTCTCACTTCACTCAGGGCCATTCCAACATCCTTCCCCCAGAAGGCATTCCTTACAAATACACATCTAACAAGTCCAGTACATTGGCCCACACTTGTGATTCCAGCTACTTGGGAGGCTGAGGCAGGAGGATCGCAGGTTCAAGGCCAGCCTGGGCGAATTAGCAAGACTCTGTCTCAAAATAAATTTTATAAAGCTAGGGAAGTAGCTCAGAGGTAGAGCACCTGTAGGTTTCATTTGTAGTAACACACACACATACACACACACACACACACACACACACACACTGAGGATGAAAAATTTTAAATTCTGATGAAATAAATTAAAAGCAATCTAAATCCTTGGAGAGACATACTGTGTTCATACATTGGAAGATTCAATGTAGTAAAAAATGTACATTTTCCCTAACTTGGTTTCCTAAACCTCTCATTTAAACATCGTTTCTATCAGAATTCCAGCAAGGAGCTAACAGCTAACAGGACTGCTGACTCTTCATCTCTGGGCCTGGTCACTGAGTGGTAATGGCAGGATTTCCACCGCATTTCTAGGGTGAGTCCCACTTCCCAGCCTGCCATCTGGCTTTAGCAGTCTCAGCTCTATTGGCTGGAAAATAAATAGAATTCTAAACTGAACTGAAATATTGATTTCGGTACTAATAGCTGTTTTGTTTTAGATCTGGAAAGTCTCCCAAAGGTTCAGTAGCAATGTTTGAAGGTGGGGGCTTTTGGGAAGTGATTATGATGACGGTTGAAATATCATCAATGGATTAAATCATTGATAGATTCATAGATACATGGAATACTAGGAAGTTGTGGAAACTATAGGAGGTGGGAGTTAATTGAAGGAGGTAGGTCCTCGGGGGTGATATTTTGGGAACTATATTTTGTCCCCAACTCTCCTCACTCCCTGATTCTGGCCGCCATGAGGTGAATAGCTTTCCTCTACTACCTGCACCCCACCATGATGTTCTCCCTCATTGCAGCCTAGAACATATGGAGCCAAATAACCATGGTCTGAAAACTCTGAAATTATGAGCCAAAATAAATCCTTTCTTCTTTAAGTTGTTTTTCTCAGGTATCTTGTTACAGGAATGAAAATCTGGCAAAAATAATATTCTTTCCTTCTGGTTGTTATTAATAGTTCCTCAGAAAATTAACTGTCCCTGTCAGAAGACCAACATGTTCAGGAGGATGAGTTGTGGCCTTGGTGAGTATTTACGATAGAGACAATTTTAGAAAAGCAGAGTCTGTAGCTAGGAAAGGGGGTGCACACCTGTAATCCCAGATATAGAAATAGGAGGCAGAGGCAGGCAGAACAATCTCAAGTTCAAGGCTTAGGCAATTTAGTGAGACCTTGTCTCAAAATAAAATATACGAAGGGTTGGGGATGTAGTTTAGTGGTACAGTGCCCAGTGCAAAATAAATAAATAAATAAATAAATAAATAAATAAATAAGCCAAAAAACTGTCTGTACAAAGTGGAGAAACTATTTACATTTGTTACAAAATGTTAAGATTATGTATGAGCAGATATGTATAATATTCTTATAAACAAGTTTTTATAAATATTGTTCTTTTTTAAAAACATTTTTAGTTGCAGATGGATGCAATACCTTTATTTATTTATTTTTTGGTCCTGGGGATTGAATCCAGGGGCCCTCCACCACTGAGCCACATCCCCAGTCCTATTTTGTATTTTACTTAGAGACAGGGTCTCACTGAGTTGCTTAGGATCTCGCTAAGTTGCTGAGGCTGGCTTTGAACTCACGATACTCCTACCTCAGCCTCCTAAGTGCTGGGATTAGAGGCGTGCACCACTGCACCCAGCTACAATACTTTTATTTTATTTGTTTATTTTTTTATGTGGTGCTGAGGATTGAACTCAGTGCCTCACACATGCTAGGCAAGCACTCTACCACTGAACCACAACCCCAGTCCATAAATATTGTTTTTGATTTTAAAAAATTCCATCAAGTTTCTCTGTAGACATTGAAAGTTTATTCTAAAATGTGTATGGAAAAAGAATGGCCTAGAATAGCTAGGCAATTTTTAAAAAAGAATAAAATAGGAAGAATAATTTCTCATTTTCCAATATTAAAGCTGACCATGTAGCTACAGTAATCAAGACAGTGTGGTACTGGCAGACCTCAATGAAACAAAACACAGAACCCAGAAATAGGTCACAAATATGCCCAATGGTTTTCGTTTTTTAGTTGTAGATGGACACAATACCCTTTATTTATTTTATTTATTTATTTACTTTTAATTTTTTGTAGTTATAGATGAACAGTGTGCCTTTATTTTATTTGCTTATTTTCATGTGGTGCTGAGGATTAAACCCAGTGCCTCACACATGCTAGACAAGAGCTCTGCCACTGAGCCACAACCCCACCCCCCCAATTGTTTTTTGATGAACATCCAAAACAAGGGCAGACAAGAATCATATGATCATCTCAATGATGCAGAAAAAGCATTTGACAAAATACAGTACCCCTTCATGTTCAAAATACTAGAAAAACTAGGGATGGTAGGAACATACCTCACTCAACATTGTAAAAGCTATCTATGCTAAAACCAAGGCCAACATCATTCTAAATGGAGAAAAATTGAAAGCATTCCCTCTAAAAACTGGAACAAGACATAGATGCCCTCTTTTACCACTTCTATTCTACATAGTCCTGGAAATTCTAGCCAGAGTAGTTAGATGGATGAAAGAAATTAAAGGGATACAAATAAAAAAAGAAGAACTTAAACTATCACTATTTGTCAACAATATGAATCTATCTTTAGAGGATTCAAAAAATTCCATTAGAAAATTTCTAGAACTAATAAATGAATTCAGCAAAGTATCAGAATATAAAAATCAACATCCATAAATTGAATGTGCTCCTATACATCAGTGATGGATCCACAGAAAGAGAAATTAGAAAAACTATCCCATTCACAATAGCCTCAAAAAAAACCAAAAAAACCAAAAAAAAACCTTGGGAATCAATCTAACAAAAGAAAACTACAGAACACTAAAGAAAGAAATTGAAGAAGACCTTAGAAGATGGAAAGATCTCCCATGCTTCTGGATAGGCGGAATTAATATTGTTAAAATGACCACACTACCAAAAGCATTATACAGGTTTAATGCAATTCTTATTAAAATACCAATGACATTCTTCATAGAACTAGAAAAAGCTATCATGAAATTCATTTGAAAAAATTAAGAGACCCAGAATAGCCAAAGCAACCCTTAGCATGAAGAGTGAAGCAGAGGCATCACAATTCCAGAGCTTAAACTACACTACAGAGCCACAGTAACAAAAACGGCATGGCATTGGCACCAAAACAGACATGTAGACCAATGGTACAGAATAGAAGACCCAGAGACAAACCCACACATATACAATTATCTCATATTAGACAAAGGTGCCAAAAACTTTCATTGGCGAAAAGATAGCCTCTTCAAGAAATGGTTCTGGGAAAACTGGAAATCCATATGTAACAAAATGAAATTAAACCCCTATCTCTCACCCTGCACAAAACTTAAAGTGGATCAAAGGCTTAGGCACTAGAACAGAGACCCTGAACCTAACTGAAGAAAAAGTAGGCCCAAATATTCATCACATCAGCTTAGGAACTGACTTACTTAACAAGACTCCTAAAGCCCAAGAAGTAAAATGAAGAATCAATAAGCCGGGCATGGTGGCGCACACCTGTAATCCCAGCACTTGGGAGGC
>JAJEJO010001536.1:18114-56990 GCA_020662805.1 Glaucomys volans
AAAAAAAAAAAAAAAAAAAAAGGAATCAATAAATGGGATGGATTCAAACTAAAAAGCTTCTCCTCAGCAAAGGTAACAATCAGTAACATGAAGAGAGAGCCTACAGAATGGGAGATAATCTTTACCACATGCACCTCAGATAGAGCATTAACCTCCAGGATATATAAGGAAGTCAAAAAACTCAACACCAAAAAACCAAATAACCTAATCAACAAATGAGCTAAGGGACTGAACAGACATTTCACTGAAGAAGAAATACAATCAGTCAACAAATATGTGAAAAAATGTTCAACATCTCTAGCAATTAGAGAAATGCAAATCAAAATTACTCTAAATTTCATCTCACTCTAGTCAGAATGGCAATTATCAAGAATATAAGCAACAATAGGGCTGGGGATATAGCTCAGTTGGTAAAGTGCTTGCCTTGCAAGCACAAGGCCCTGGGTTCAATCCCCAGCACTGCAATAAAAAGAAAAAAAAAAAAGAATATAAGCAACAATAAATGTTGGTGAAGATGTGGGGAAAAAGGTACACTCATACATTGCTGGTGGGACTGCAAATTGGTACAACCATCATGGAAAGCAGTATGGAGATTCCTCAGAAAACTTGGAATGGAACCACCATTTGATCTAGCTATCCTACTCCTAGGTTTATACCCGAAGAACTTAAAATCAGCATACTACAGTGACACAGCCACATCAATGTTTATAGCAACTCAATTCACAATAGCCAAATTATGGAACCAACCTAGATGACCTTCAACAGATGAACAGATAAATAAAATGTGGTATTTATGCACAGTGGAATATTACTCAGTCTTAAAGAAGAATGAGATATGGTATTTACAGATAAATGGATGGAGCTGGAGAATAGCATGCTAAGTGAAATAAGCCAATCCCAAAAAACCAAAGGCTGAATGTTTTCTCTGATATGTAGATGCTAATTCACAATAAGAGGGGGTGGCTAGGGAAGAATGGAGTTACTTTGGATTAGGCAGAGGGGAGTGAAGGGAGGGAAGGGGGATTTGGGGTAGGAAAGATAGTAGAATAAATCGAACGTTATTACCCTATGTACATCTATGATTACACAACTCATGTGATTCTACATCATGTACTGCCAGAAGAATGAGAAGTTATACTCCATTTATGTATGACGTGTCAAAGTGCATTCTATTGTCATGTATAACTAATTAGAAGAAATAAATTTTTTTTTAAAAAAAGCAATGGCAGAAAAGGGAATCTTTTCAATAAATGGTGATGGGGCAATTGATATTCTTAAGCCAAAAGAAAAAGAAACTCAACATGAACCTCACACCTTAAAAACTAACTTAAAACAAATCATGGGCCGGGCACAGTGGTGCACGCCTGTAATCCCCACAGCTCTGGAGGCTGAGGCAGAAGGATTGTGAGTTCAAAGCCAGCCTCAGCAAAAGCGAGGTGTTAAGCAATTCAGTGAGACCCTGTCTCTAAATAAAATACAAAATAGGGCTTGGAATGTGGCTCAATAGTCAAGTTCCCCTGAGTTCAATCCCTGATACCTCCCCCAAAACAAAACAACAACAAAAAACAAATCATGGATGTAAATGCAAATTTAAAACTATAAAGATCTTAGAAAACAACATAGGAAGAAATCATCTGAAAGCACCTCCTAAAAAGAGAAAATATTGATATGTTGATGTGTTGGAGCTCATTAGAATTAAAATTGTTTGCTCTGAAAAAGATACTATTAAAAGAATGTAAAGAGGGGCCTGGGGCTCAGTGATAGAGTGCTTGCCTAGCATGTGTGAGGCACTGGGTTTGATTCTCAGCACCACATATAAATAAATAAAGGTCCATTGACAACTAAAAACAATTAAAAAAAAAAAAAGAATGTAAAGAGAGCTGGGTTTGTTGCTCAGTGGTAGAGCATTTGCCTAGCATGTGTGATACCTTGGGTTTAATCCCTTTACCACACACACACACACACACACACACACAAAAATTAATTTTAAAAAAAGATAAATTGCATATTGGGAGAAGGTATTTGCAAACTGTATGTTCAACAAAGGCTTTTTAACTGCAAAACAGCATTTTAAAAAACAAACAATCCAATTAGAAAAATGGGCAAAAGACAAGCACAGACATCTCATCAAAGAGAATAGCGTGTGCCTGTAGTCCCAGCTACTTGGGAGGCTCAGGTGGGAGCCCATGAGCTTGAGACCAGCCTGGGCAATATAGTGAGACCCCATCTTTGGGAAAAAAAAAAAAAGGAAAGAAATGCAGGAAGGAAGAAGGAAAAAAAGGAATAGGAGGAATAGATGTTAAATAAACACATAAAAAGATATTCAGTGTAGTTAACCATTAGAGAAATGCAAATTAAGTCACAATGAGATCACATCATATATTTATCAAAATGGCTAAAACTGGGTTGAGGGTACAGCTCAGCAGTAGAGTGCCTGCTTAGCATGCATGAGGCCCTGGCTTGAATCCCCAGCAACACACACACACACACACACACACACACACACACACACAAATGTTAGTGATTAATACCAAATGCTGGCAAAGCTGCAGAGAAACTGGATCAGTCAAACATTGCTGCGGAACATAAAATGATGCAGCCACTCTGGAAAAGAGTTTGTCAGTTTTTTTGGGAAAAAAACCCCAAAAAACAAAAAAACCAAAACATACATACGCTTACCATATGACCCAGCAATCACACTCCTGGGCATTTATCCAAGAGAAATGAAGATTTATTTTCACGCAGGAACTTGTACACAAATGTTCATAATAGTTTTATTTGTAATAGCTCCAAACTGGAAACCAACCAAATGTCCTTTAATGGGTGAGTGGTTAAACAAACTATGGCTCATCCATACTGTGGAATACTACTCAGAAACAAAAAGGTACTCACTATTGATACACACAACAACTTGGATGGATCTCAAAGGACTTATGCTAGGTTGAAAAAAAAAAGCTGGATAAAAAAGGTATACCTACTTCATGATTCCATCTCTGTAACATTTGTGAAATAACGTAATTATAGAGATGAAGAACAGATTAGTGGTTGCCAGGGGTTAGTGATGGCGCGAGGGATGGGTGTGGCTATAGAGGGGTAACAGCAGTAGATCTTGTGATAATGGCCCAGTTGAATTTTTTGATTATTGTTTTTTTGTGGGGTTTTGTTTGTAGTGTTGGGGATGGAATCCACAGTCTCCTGCATGGAGGCAAGTGCTCTCCCGCTGAGCTACATCTCCAGGCTGAGTACTTTTTATGAAACAGTTTTGTGGAGATATGATTCACTTACACAGTTGAGTACCTTGATTGTAGTGGTGGTTATGCAAGCCTTCCCACGTGATAAAATTACATGGAACTATGCACTCATATGCAAATAAATGCATGTATAATTGGTAAAGTCTTAATAAACTCTGCATTTTACCAGGTGAATTCCTTGATTTTGATATTGTACCATAATTGTATAAAATGCTAACACCGGGAGAGAATAGGAAAAGATTTGTGGGACTTCTCTGGATATTTCTTTGCAACCCCCTGTGACTCTATAGTAATTTCAAAATAAAAATGATTTTCTTAAAAAAAATAAAGCATTTTTTGGAAATGCCTCATTCAGAATAACACTCCACACTCTCTATCCTCTCAGTCAGCTTTATTTTTATTCATAGCCTACATCTCCAGCTGATTTTATAGTGCACATATTGTATCAGATATAACATATTTGTATAAATCTGTCTCCTTCACACAGTGTGAACTTGGGAGGTCAGGAACCTGGTATATTCTCTCTCAGTGTAAGAATGTCACCTGACACGTTGTATTTGTCGAAGGAATGCAAAGGTTTATCTACCAAGTTTCCTGTAGGTGTCCATTTCACTTAAACTTTACAGTCTCTGCCAGAAACAAAACCTTTATCAGGATATCCAACCCATCCTAGCAACTTGGGAGGCAGAGGCAGGAGGATTGTAAGTTCAAAGCCAGTCTCAGCTACTTAGCAAGGCCCTCAGCAATTCAGTGAAACCCTGTCTCAAAATAAAAAATAAAAAGGGCTGGGAATATGGCTCAATGGTAAATTTCTCCTCCATTAAATCCCCAGTACAAAAAAAAAAAAAAAAATCCACCCCACATTCTCAGTTCAGAGTAGATTTCAATTTCTTTTAAAATTGCCCCTTTTTTGGCAATTACACTTCAGTAAACACAATTCTTCAGTGGGGGATATGCGTTTCACTCCATTTAGTTCACTCCTCCCTGCCTGCCACTGGGTCTTTCTGGAGTATGTCCTCATTTAGTGTCTTTCTGGGATGGTTAAAACTTCAAATCTAAGTAGGCAGCTAAATAAAGTTTCTTGAATCTGACAGAGTTGACCCTGCGTTCCTCAAAAAAAACTTCAGTAACACAGGACATCGGCATGAGTTGTTCAAAAGAAGTGAAGCAATTTTGTAAGGAGAAGAAACAGTATAAAGATCTTTAAATTTTCAGCCATCTATCTTACTACAAATGGTCATGATATATTTTATCATACATTTGTGGTTGACAAAATAATTGGTTTGAAAGATTTTCACATCCATCCTATTTCCCAGAACCTGAGAAAACGTTACCTCACATGGCAAGAGGGACTTTATAGATAGATGTGATTAAGTTTATGAAAGTTGAGCCTGGTATGGTGGCACATACCTGTAATCTCAGCAATTTGGGAGGCTGAGGCAGGAGGATAGGAAGTTTCAGGCCATACTGAGCAACATAGTGAGACCCTGTCTTAAATAAATAAATAAATAAATGGGGGTGTAGCTCACCCCTGGGTTCAATTCTCAGTACCAAACAAAACAAAACAAATAAATGGTGAGTCTAGTGGGCCTATAATCCCAGTAACTCAGGAGACTGAGGCAGGAGGATTGAAAATTCAAGGTCAAGCCTTGGAAACTTGGTGAGACTGTCTCAAATTTTTAAAAAAGGGCTAGGAATGTAGCTCAGAGATAGAGCATTCCTGTGTTCAATTCCTACTGTTGCAAAACAATCACCCCCACCACCTTGAGATAGGGAAAGTGGCCTCGGTATGCAGATGGCCCCAGTGTAATCACATGAGTCCTGAAAAGTGGGAAAACCTTTCCTAGTGGCAGAGAACCAGAGAGATGGTAGTGTGAGAGGGACCTGACCTGTCATTGCTGACTTTGAAGATGTAGGAAGGGGACCACCAATCAAAGAATGCAGGTGGCCTCAAGAAATTAAAACATAAGGAAATAGATTCTCCCCTGGGACCTCCAAAAAGAAATGCAGCCCTATCAACAACTCAATTTTTACCCAGTAAGATTCGTACTTATGAGGTCAGACTTATGACCTCTAGAACTGTATATTTGGTTGTCTTATGCAGGAAATTTGTGGTTAAGTTTTTATAGCATCAACAGAAAACAAATATGGCATTTTACTCTGATTCTAGCTTTTCTATTATCTTTGCTGATAAGCAAGAGAAACCAAGCTGAGCCTCCTTTGGCAAACCAAACAGGCTTACTGTGAGCAGACAGGGTACCTCAGGGAAGCCGCGGCAGGAAAGCAGCAGAGCCAGAGAGCCTTAGGACCATAGAGGAAAACTGCTTCCAGGAGGATTCTTCATCTGCCCCTTTGATTTCTGCCTCCCCACCTCACCTCCACTCTGTTTCATCCTTCTCTTTCTGTAAACTGACCTTCTTCACTATTTAGCCCATGAAGTGAAAAAGGGCTGAACTTCAGCTTCCTGTGGTGAATAAAATCTCATTTTCAATTCCAAGGTCCCAGGGAAGGAACTCGGGCACAATTCAGGCTACATGCCTGTTATGGGTTGAATTGTGTCATTTCTCCAAAAGACAAAAAAGCCATCACACTCCCCAACTCAGAATGCAACCTTATTTGGAGACAGTGTTGTTGCAGCTGTAATCAGGCATGATGAGAACATACTGGAGTATGGGTTTAGGGTGGGCCCTAAATCCAATGACAGTTGTCCATGTAAGAAGAGGGAAATGGACACAGACACAGAAGAGGGAAGAAGGCATATGAACATGAAGAGAGTTCACAGTTACACTGCCACCAGCTGAGGAATGTCTATGGCCCCCAAAACCTGCATGAGGCAAAGGAGGTTCCTCTCCTCAAGGCTTCAGAGGGAGCATGACCTGCCAACACACTGATTTCAGACTTCTGGTCTCCAAAACTGGGAGGCAATATGTTTCTCTTGTTTTAAGCCACCTGGTTTGTGGCACTTTGTTAAGGCAGCCTTAGGAAACAAATATAGTACCCTAGCCTGACCCAATCAGCTATGCCTCAGGGGACTAGGTTTTATTATACAAATGTGATTCCTTGCATTTGCCCCATGACTTGGGGGTTGGGGGACTAATTTCTAAAGATGGATCATTGTGAGTTGGGCAGACAATCCAGAAAGCCGTCCACTCCATATCCTCAGAGCTATGACATAGTCTGATTTTTATTTTCCTAATGATAATCCATTTGACTAATAATTTTCATTGGTGATTACCCTTTACTCTTGTCACTGCTGCTTTTTATTAATTAGACACTGATGTTCAAAAATATTTGTGGAATTTCTATGCTCATTTATCTGATTGTTTTACCAGTTTCCTGGCCTGGCATGGAGTGAGAAGACTCTGGAGGCTTAATTTCTCATCTGAGTTCTAGAACATGGTTAATCCTTACTTTATGCCATCTGTGAAGTGCTTTATCTATGGCAATTTGGAATATCTAATTACCATGAACTTATTTCAGAGGGAATGAAGGTATTTACACAGTGTTCCTGATCTTTTGAGTAAAAGACCGGGAGAATTCTTCTGGTGGAAGAAGCTGTGCCGTCCCCTTTTTGAAACTGGTCCCTGGCCCAGTTAATACATCTGGTTTTTAGGATGAGATGAGTCAGAAAATAATAAGGTTGCATATTAAACTTCACAGTGAACATGTTCCTGGCAGATAGCAAGAAGTCAATACATGTCAGGTAATTATTAGTGATATGGCCAAAGAACACCTACCTCCCTCTTGCTACAATTATTCCCAAGGTCCCTCATCTTAAGCATGAGACTGGAAAGGGGAAAATAATAGGCTAAATAATGGCTACTCCCAAAAATATCCATGTCCTGATCCCCAGAACCTGTGTATAACTTACATGGTAAAAAGGATTTTGTATATGTGGCTAAATTAAGGATCTTAAAATGGGAAGATCACCCTGGATAATCCAGGCCGGCCTGCTATAATCACAAAGGGTTTATAAGAATGTGGTGGGAGAGTCAGAGGGAAAGGAGATATGACAAAAGAAGCTGGAGTGGTGTGTTCTAAAGATGGAGAAAGGGACCACACCAAGGAATGCAAATGGGCTCTGGAAGCCGGAAAAAATCAATGCTCCCCTGGAGCCTCCAGAAGGAAGGTAGCTCTAGTAACACCTTGATTTTAGCTCAGTGAGACCTATTTTGGACTTCTGACTTCCAGTCCAGTAAGACAACAAATGTATGTTTTTGTGTGTGTGTGGTGCTGGGGAATGAACCCACGGACTTATGCTTGTGAGGCAAGCACGCTACGAACTGAGCTATATTCCCAGCCCTGTATGGTGTTTTAAGTGACTAAATTTGTGGTAATTAGTGATAGCAAACAACTACAGAGGGAATCAATTTCCGCAAAATTTGTTCTCCTGGACACAGGTCCTTGTTTAATGGAAGGTATGAGGTTCACTGTACCTTTCTTGCCATGCCATCTAGCCAGGTTTTCACCAATCTTCACACTTTGCCTTCCACTTCTGCCCACCCAGGTTCATTTCTGTTCCTAAGAATCTCCTTCCATTTACCCACCTTGGGGCCTGATTAGCTGTTCTAAAATTAGAGTCAAGTTCACCTGTTTGGGACTGGGAATACTAGAAACAGGTGAAAATTCTGGGTAAACTTCAATTGAACATGAAATAACAATGAGAAACCTTTTGAAAAACTGGGACATTTGCTGAGCCTGGTGGCCCATACCTGTAATCCCAATTACTTGGGAGATTGAGGCAAGAGACTGGCAAGAGGCCAGCCAGAGCAATTTAGTGAGATTCTGTCTCAAAATAAAAAATAAAAAGGGATGGGGTGTAGCACAGAGATAGAACTCTCCTTGGTTCAATCCCCAGTAGTACAAAACAAAACTAAACTGGGACATTTTTCTCCCCTAGCATCAGGCCAAAGAGGGTCTGGGAATCAGAGGTATTACAAACCGGAATCTAGCTAGAAACAGCGAACTGCCCAACAAGTTCCTGAACTTTTGCTCCCGGAATTTTAAAGCCCGAAACATGGGCAGAAATTCTGGACCTTTAGTCCAGATCAGAAGGCTAGATATCAAGACAGAAGAGCCCCTGGTCAAAGAGAGTTTAAGAAACCTGGATTTGAATACTGGTTTGGGGGAACCACTCTCTGGTCTCTCACTCCCTCCAAGAGACCCCAACGGAGCGTGCTTCAGGATGAGCTCCTCAAAACGGCTGAACCGGGAGGGTGCCCTACCCCAGTCCCTAATTGAAGACACCGACTTCTGGGTCCACGTCACTGAAACAAGAAGTATAAAATCATGTCTCAGGCACTAGGCAAGAAAGGCACGTAGCCAGGAAGGCGCGCTTTTTGCTCTTCTCTCCCAGAATAAAAGGCCGTTACTTTTATATTCGTGATGATTTTATTTCTTCTTTCCGTTCTGTTACTAGCTGGGAGCTAAACATTGGCCCGGTCCCAGGCGGCTGCTGGAAAGGCGCCCTCCAGGAGCAGAAGGCTCGCTGAAGAAACACTGGGGGCGGGGGCGAGCTCGCGACTTCGCTGCCAGCATCGCATGATCCCTTCCAGGCTTTCCCTGGTCAGGCCAAGCCCCTAGTCCGGACCCCAACAGCAAGGGTCGGCGAGGGGACTTCAGAGAACACTGTCTGCCTCGCCGGTCCCCGCAGCTCCAGCCCCCTCCCGCGGGCCCGGCAGCCGCTGGGTGGGGACCACCCACAGAGTCAGGCACGCCCCGCCTCCGGAGGTGCCGCCCCGTCCCGCGCCCCGCCCCGCACGCTGCTCCGGGCGGAGAAAGCCCCCGCACGGTTCTGTGTGTTCTGAGTCCTTCCTAAGCCAGAGTGGGTTGTGGATCCCCAGCAACTTCAGATGGAGATGGAGAAGCTGGCCAGCGGGCCTCTACCAAGCGGAAGAGACGGCCTTCTTCCTCTTCATCCCTGATCCAGAGGAGAGGGCGCTTTATCCTTCCCTCTCTACCGCAGCCTAAGTTTTGGGTGGCAACTTAGTTCGAGGGGAAAAAATAAATAAATAACATCTGGTTTTAGGATAAAATTGCACTGTTCCCAAATCAGAACTGGGAATCCTTCGATCTTATTCAGATCTGAGAGGGCCAGGTTGAGGTAGATGGGGTGTGTGGGGCGAGGGAGGTACTGTGGCATTTAGGAGAGTCTCCAGTCTCCTCCTGGAGGCAGGGCCCACCTTCTGGACCCTTCTGCTTCTCCCCTTCTAGTTGCCAGAATGGAAAATTCATTGAGGCCAGCTCAGCCCACGTCAACAAAATTTTATTGCCACTTCTGGCTCCCCCAGCCCCAGCAAGATTCCTGTTTCTTACACTGTAGAAAAAGGTTTGGTGCAGGGGGGATAAGGATGGGACACTTTACCACTCCTCTGCATACTTCCAAGTTAAAGAAAACCCCACTTGCTGGAGAGGGTCAGACAGAAATTCAAGGGTATGTATGGCTCAGTCCTACTCTTGCTGACTGCAGAGTATAGGGACCATGGTTCCAAATTTTTTCAGAGGGGGTGGGATGGGGTGGGGATAGACTTGGCAGCTGTTGTACCCCTTGCCTTTGCTGCCATGTTTCCACGGAAATGAGGGAGGGGCAGGATATTGCTCACTCTGACTACCTGGGAGGATGGCAGGGCAGGCATTTGGTAAACACATCCCCTCTCCACTTCTACCCAACACACACAGCTGTCCCCAACCGACCCCCATGCTCACTCCCCACTGCCTGCTCCACTCCTTTCCCTTCTGGAGCTGGTATCATGCCAACTGGACTCCAGGCAGGGCTGCTGGTGTCTACTCTCTGCAGCCAGGTCTCTTTGGCAGCAGCATCTAAGTATGTGCACCAAGCTCAGTAGCAGCCCTAACAGAGCTGTCGGTTGTAGTACCTCAGTGAAAAGGCAGCAGCTAGTAGCCCCCACCACTCTCTGTGCAACTTCAGTTTCCCAAACAAAACTTTAAAAATATAAACCCAAATGCTTAGGGTTAGAAACAATACAAAATAACTCTAACAGTGCTGAGGACTAAGGGAGAGGAGAGGTGAGGAGGCACATCCTTCCAAGACCTGAGCCACCTTTGTGCCCTGCCTTCTGCCCATCTGGAGTTTGCTTCCTCCTGCTGGGTCATCAGTGGTGGGGGGCTGGAATCCAAATCTCCGTTGGGTGCTGCTCTCAGCACCCGCTGCTATTGGCTGATGAGGCTTGCCTGTCGCTATGGTGAGGAGGTGCAGGATGGATTCTCAGTACCATGGGTCTGCCCGATGCTGCTGGTTGTAAAGTTGTAGCTTGATCTGATCTTTGATCTGATTCACGAGGATCTGGGACAGCAGGATTCCCACCAGCTGGGAGAAGCAAGAAGGAATTGGGTCCTCAGCATGAGTGATGCCCCTGTTTCCCTAATTCAGTCTTCCCAGTGCAGTGAACACCATCCCTTCCCCTGCCCCTCAGCAATTTCAGTTCCTGACACCCCAGCGGATCTCCAGTTGCCCTTCCCAAAACAAAGGAGTCTTTGCAGAGTTTGTGGGACCTACAAGTCTTACAGGGCAAGTTACCTGGGGGATGGCTAGGCCCAGTGCCACACCACCAAGTAAGAATAGGTTGCTGTGTATCCAGTTGACCAACTTGTCAATACAGCCATTGGTGTAGATGACTTTACTAGCTTCCAAGTAGTCAAGAGCCTGCATACCTTGGCCACACATAGTGTTGATCACTGCCTGGGGAGAGAGTTGAAAAGCCAAATGGGACTCCCATTCAAATACTTTTCGTTTTGGGCCCTAGGGCCTCTTACCCTTCCTAAACTCCTAAATTGTTAGAGAACATCTTTGAAGAATGCTGGGTTAGAAACTGCTAAAGGCACACTTCCCTTCCTTTGAGAGGTCTGGTCTACTTCTTGCTTTAGATTTGCCTCTTCTGAGCCCCCATGGGCTACTAGAGTGAAGGGTGAACAGAGCCTCAGGCTGGAGAGAAGAAAAACACCTGACAGATGTCCTAAAACCTGATTCGTTAAGCTAGAAAATGGGATGTCCCAACAGCAGCTGCCCTTATCAGAAAGTAACCCAGATCACTACACAGGAGGAAATGAGGTGGGATGTTTGCTCACCTGGTTGGGGGTAGGCAAACAACAAGAGTAAGGCACAGAACATCGCTCACGGCTAGGGTTGTCTTCTGAGCAGTTGAAATACATATTCTGGGACCAATCCTTGTAGGAAATCCCTCCACAGCAGCTGAACTGTATAAGAGAGACCACTGCAGAGGTTAAAAGTCACCCACCCCTCACTGGGGTGGCCAGGAGAATTCTCAAAGCTTAGGAATTGGCCTAGGGATACAGTTCAATCCCCAGGACCACAAAAACAAAAAAACAAAAACAAAAAAAAACTTGCTAGGTGCAGCGACGCATGCCTGTAATCCCAGCGACTTGGGAGGCTGAGGCAGGAGGATCTCGAGTTCAAAGCCAGCCTCAGCAACTTTGCGAGGCCCTAAGCAACTCAGTGAGACCCTGTCTCTAAATAAAATAAAAAATAGGGCTGGGGATGTGGCTCAGTGGTCAAGTACCTCTGAGTTCAATCCCTCTGAGTTCAATTTTTTTAAACCAAAAAATTTAAAAAAAAAATTAAAAAAAAAACAACAACAAACTTATGAGTCTATGACAAGCTTCTACTTTATATATATATATACATATATATATATATTTTTTTTTTTTAATTTTATGTAGAGTCAGGGTCTTGCTAAGTTGCTTAGAGCCTTGCTAAGTTGCTGAGGCTGGCTTTGGACTCATGATCCTCCTGCCTCAGCCTCTAGAGTCGCTGGGTTTAGAGGTAGGCACACCATGCCTGGCAAGCTTCCACTTTTTGTACCTTTTTGTAACTTGAATCTTAAGCTCAAGCCTTCTGGCTGCTTTCACCTGAAAAAATTTTCTTAATTTCTACTACTTTATGTAACTTGCCATAATTTACCACAGTAAATTAATTACGTGCTTGATACTACAGCTGTGAATATATATGTATTGTTTTACACATTCAACTATACTCTGTGAGAAAGTTCTGGCTTTGTAGTTCTGCACAGCACAAAGTCTGGCAGAAGAAAACGTTCAAAAATACTGACCTAGTGGTGTTGTCCAGTGTAAAGGACACAAGACCTTGGGTTCAATCCCCAGTACCACTAAAAAACACCACTCAAAACAGTGAAAACTACTGAAATAATTCAAGGATCAGTGCTTAAAAATTTATCTTAAGATACAGAAAACATATGAAGGGACTCTTTAATATTGTGAGTCCATAATTCACGAAAGCAAATTGAATCCCAAAGTCAAGTGTCTGTTGCACCAGAGAGTGGGGCACTGGTCTTAAAAGTACTGTTATTCAAACTTTAACTTTGATTCTCCGTAGCATTATTCACAATAGCCAAAAGGTGGAAGCAACCCAAGTGTCCATCAATCGAATGGATAAATAATATGTGGTATTTCACTCAAAAATTATTCAGCCATAAAAAGGAAGGAAATTCTGACACATGCAACAATGTGGATGAAACCTGAAGATATGCCAAGTGAAATACACCTGTCACAAAAGGACAAATATTGTATGGTTCCATCCAGATGAGGGACCTAGAGCAGTCAGATTTATAGAGAAAGACAGTAAAATGGTGGTTACCAAGGTGAGAGGGAAATGTGGAGTAAGTACTTAATGGGTACAGAATTTTAACCGGGGAAGGTGAAAAAGTTGTAGAGATGAATGGTGGTAATTCTTTTTTTTTTTTTGGTACCGGGGATTGAACCCAGGGCCACTCCACCACTGAGCCACATCCCCAGCCCTATTTTGTATTTTATTTAGAGACAGGGTCTCACTGAGTTGCTTAGGGCCTTGCTAAGTTGCTGAGGCTGGCTTTGGACTCATGATCCTCCTGCCTCAGCCTCCCGAGTCGCTGGGACTATAGGCGTACGCCACCGCGCCCGGCGAATGGTGGTAATTCTAACAGACAAAGCAATATTTTTTTGTGTGTGTGGTACTGGGGATTGAATCCAGGAGCACTCTACCACTGAGTTACATACTCAGCCACTTTTTTTACCCCTAATTTTATTTTGAGACAGGTTCTCACTAAGTTGCCAGGGCTGTCCTTAAACTTGGTATCCTCTTTCTACAGCCTCTTAAGTAGGTGGGATGACAGGCGTGTGGCACTGGCTGTGAATGTTCTTAATGCTACAGATCTATAAATTCTGGGCTGGGGGTGGAGCTCAGTGGTGCAGTGCTTGTCTACGGCATGCAAGGCCCCAGATTCAACCCCAGTATTGCAAAAACAAAACAGTAAATTTTATGCCAGAAACACTTTACCACAGATTTTTTTTTTAAGAGTTAAACAAAGCAGTTTATTGAACAAGTTGTAAAAAAGAATGACTCCTAATCTAGGAGCACTCGAGAAAAAGAGTAGGGGCACAGGATCAGGTAGCACTTAGAGGCAGATAAAAGATGCAAGGTACCAAAAACATCTCGTCTGTTTATAAAGTCAGTTTTGCAGGTTGCAAATGGTATTTGTCTCATTTGGTCAGTTCAGATCTTGGTGCTGTGATTGGTTGGGACCCTTTATTAGTTACAAAATAATTCTCTTGGTTAGGTTTTCAGTCCTCTAAATACTAAATTAGCTTGCAAATGGAAATTAATTCCACAATAGACTTGGGGTGGAGGGAAACAGAAAAGGAGGATGTGTACCCAGAAGACATGGAGCCATACTAACCTTTCAACCCTATATTTCCACATGGAATTGAAAACAACAATCCAGGACCTTGTATTTAAGGGGACACGACCCTGGGGTGCTTCTGGCAGAATGTGACCCATCCCCAACTAACTGCCAGTCTTGTCAAGTTGCAAAAACATCCATGGGTCTGCTAAAGACCAAACTCTAGGGAAAGGGGGCTGCAAGCCCCTGACTTCATCATACACCTCAGCTGCAGCAAAACCATGCAGATTTCTGGGGTGCTGCAACCACGGGACTCAGCACAGACAAAGGGATGTGAGGGAAGCAAGCACCACTTTTCTTAGGCTGGAGTCACCTCTCCTGATTTTTCTGAGTTTAAATGTTTACATATTTATGTCTCTCAGCGGTTTAGGGTACAACTGGTCCTTTGTATGTGCAGATCCACATCTTATATCCAATCAACCTTAGCTGCAAAATATTTAGAAACAATTCTATCTGTATTAGATAAACAGGTACATTTTTCATTGTTATTACTGCTTAACCTGTTACAGTGTTTATATTCTACTGGGTATTCTATGTAATGTCCAGATGGTTTAGAGTATGCTGGAGGGTGTGTGTGGGTTACATACAAATACTATTCCATTTCCTATGAATGACTTAAGAATCCCTGGGTTTTGGTGTCTATGGGGGTTCCTGGAACCCATCCAAGCCAGAAGTTAAAGGATTTCTGGTGATGGTGGCCTTCTGCAAAAGTAAGGTGATCTCTGGTCCAGGCTACAGCCTCAAAGATCTGGTGTTTTGTTGTCTCCAGCTGCACATTGAATATTGAAGGAAGTCAGCCAAGGGAGCAGATCTGGAATCCTCCCAGAGTGGCTGGGAGAGCCAGGCATGGGATGGGGTTTCGATTGTACAAAATGATTGAAAAGGGTGAAATTCCCTTGATGGGAGTGGGACCCTGACCTGCTGGAATTTAAAATTCTACCACAGATTTTTAAAATGAACTTTTGAATAAGTAATCCAAAAATCCTCATTCTCCTATAGGTAACTTTTTATAATAGTTTCTTACAAATCCTTCCAGAATGTTTTTGCAAATATGAATATATATTCTCTCCTCCCCCCACTTTTTTTTACACAAATGGTAGATTACTATATATACCATTCTGTATCCTTAAAAGTACTTTTAAAGTACTGTGTGTGTGTGTGTGTGTGTGTGTGTCTGTGAATGCGTGTGCCAATGTCCTTTCCAGAATCCATTACCTAGGAGGTAACAATAAGGCCCACCAACCTAAGAGTTGAGGTATCCCCTGGTATAATGCTAACTTTTACTGGAAGCCCCCACAGGCTGATCCCACCACCAAGCTTAGCCCATACCTTCTTCTGACCAAAATCAATGAGGTTCTGCAGATCTAAGTCATCTCGGTAGTGCACAATGGCATTGTTGATGATCTCACTCACTTTCCCCCGAGCCTGCCAGAAACATGAATAGAATTAGGACATAGAACTAATACCTAATTTATTCCTACCTGTAAAAGTAATAGTAGACAAGGGCCCCCCCACCCCTGGGGGGGGGACTGCTCTATAGTTTATTGTCATAGAAGTTGTGGAAGGGAAGAGGGGCACCCTCCACATAGAACACAGTGTGGTCAGAGCCCCAGGGTAGCCCTTCCTGCCAAGCTCTGAGCAGCAGGGCACAAGCCCGGCTCCTTTTCCCATCCTATCCAGGTGTATATGACAGCTACCAAAGTTAGTGCAGTCAAATGGCCTCAGGCCCCTTTCTATTGTCCCAGCTCCAATCCTCTGCCATCATGATTTATTGCCCACCACCTCCCATTCCAATTTCCTTTTTACACATTGAATGTTTCCCTCAAATTATGAAGACCACTAACTCACCAGAAAGCCTCTCCCTGAAACACATTCATTCAGGCCTATACCCCTCAGAGGTCAGAAGGGTTAATGAGAAGCCCTGTCAGCTTTGGTTAATGGAGGCCGGACCCCAAATCACCTGCTTTTGCAAATATGGGAATAAGTAGGGAGTCTAATGGAGGTACCATGACAACAACAATGGCCTCATGTCCCTCATTAGTGGACACCCAGATAGGAGAGAGAGAAGAAACATGTCTTCTCTCCTCCTTAATGCCAAAATGGGAGAGGTGGATAAATTTAGGGACCTGGTTTCCTAAGATATATTAGGACATCTCTCAGGAGCCGGGAGGAATCACAGATTAAATTTAGGTCAAAGTTAGGATAGCAATCAAAGATCAAAGGTCTTCCCTCCTCAGATCATCCTTCTTTGTTTGAGTTGGCCTTGAAATCAGAACCACATCCTAATGAGGGGAGATGGCCAGTTTGCAAGACTTTTCATCCAAGGTCCTCAGGTGCCAGTGGACAAGAGAAATGCAGGAGCTGCTGTTGACATTTCTCAGAGCTACATGTCAAAATAATCTAGTATTTATCTACCTCTGTATACTATTACCACAAAACATTATTGGCAGAAAGATAATTACTGAGTAGAGGCACTGACCTCTAGTGGACATCAGAGAACTGCATCTTTTTAGACTCAGCAGATCTATATCATTTTAGGATTTTTACTAAGCTAAAAGGACTAGAAAATTATGAACTAACTCAGCGGCTCTCAGTTTCATAATTGTTTCCCATGGTCTTTTTCTGCTTCAATATTTTTCTCATAATTTCCTTCCACACTCCTATACTTTGTCCCTGGTAATCATCTGCCTTTTGGGAAAGGAATTCTGTTTGTTTTGTGTGTGGCACTGGGGACTGCACCCAGGGCCTAACGCATTGTACAGCCTCATGCATTCTAAGCAAGCACTCTACTGCTGAGCTCCATACCAAGCCTGGAATTCTGGTTCTTAATAAAAAGCACTATCACTGCGTGGCACACCACCTCCAGATATGGTAAGCACTGTTCACAATTGTGAGTTCTTTCCCCTTACCTTCCCTCTGTTTTCTCAGTAAACTATTTTTTAAGGAAATAACTTTTTTAAGGAAATGATGTCTGTGGTCCACTTGATCACTGAGTTTTACTTTGTCATTTACCATTAAAAGTTTACAGGTCACTTTAACTTCATGTTTATAGAATTTTCTTCCCTGTTGGCCTCTCAGGCTGTCCGAGGAAAACACTCTACAATTGCGAAATTCTCTGTAAATATGGACACTTTAAAGGCCATTTATTCATCCCTAAGGAGAACCTTTCAAAGGCTGATGTTTCTCGGGGGAAGGAACACTGTAGTTAATTAATTAGGCTAAACACAAGCAGACACGTCCCCTTCCTCCCTATGGGCCACACCTAAAGAGGCCCCGGGCTCCCAACCTTACCTTGTCTGAGAAGACGAAGCCCAGGACCCCAGCAGCCAGCTGTAGCAGGAACACAATGGTGAGGCAGAAGGAGAACTAAGGGCAAAAGGCAGGAAAAGGAGACCATGTGTTATCATTCTGGGCAGCAGCCCATTCTGGAGCGACGGAGAGTGTTGGGGGGCCGCCAGGCACTTCTCCCACATTCCCCTAACATGGGAAAGGCTGTTGCCTCTGGGACACTGTCCCGGGGATGGCCACTGTGTGCTGAGTCACCTGGAGCTGAGCTCTAGTGAGGAGTGGACAGCACAGGCCTTAGGGTGGGACAGAGAACCCAGAAACAGAAAGGCTCTAGGAATGGGATTTGGAGGAACGTGGAGGAGGGAGCCTCAGTCTTTCCATGGGGCCCTTGACCACTCACCGTCTGCAGGAGGCAGATATTTTCGCGGAGGGATCCAATACAGCCACAGAAGGTGAGCAGGAACATGAGGACACCCACCACAATCAGCAGGATGGCAGGGTCTACCTCCAGGCAAGCCAAGGCTGCTTCTGGGAGAGAGGCCGACCCTCAGTCCGAGCCTGGTGCCCACTGAAAGGGCTCCCCAAACTGCGGTCCTTCCTCTGGTGAGGGAATCTCCAGTGTGGTTGGGTGAAGGTTATGAGGAGGAAATACCTCCCTGCTACCCGGAGGACAAAAAGACCCAAGAGAAGCTATGATATTTAATTTGAGGAACTATGGAAGTAGGAGTCTATGTTCTGGGGCTTAAGACAGGAGCGGCCACTTCAGCTCCAGAAAAGAGTTAGAATGGCCTCAGGCTTGCCAGCTTTACAGATTCCGTTTCCTGGAGACTTCAGGCAGAGAAAGAGGAATGGAGGTTGAAGTTACTCCAGGACAAGACTGGGAGGGATAAAGCCCTCGACTGTTCTGTTCCCAGAGGGCTTGCTTCTTTCTCAGATACCTCCTAAACCAAATGTAGGCATATCTTGGGGCACTCAGGGAAAGCCATCTGAACTGGCACAGATGGGCTGGCCCTTTGAAGTAGACCACTCAGATCTCACTGCAGGGAGCTGCCTCTGTCAGCTCTGGTCCTACACATTCCTGCGGGCTCTAGGGGGCTGGACGGGGCAGAGGGGAAAGGGACATGGCAAGAACCCTGGGGAAGTGGAGGGAGACCTGTAGCCCACCTGCATGCTTCATCAGCCGAGCATAGACGCCCACGCCTACCATCACCATGGAAATCACCTGTGGAGACAGGGAAGGAACCAGACCCTGAGATTTTGGGAACCAGCGAGCCCTGAACGCTGTGAGTATCCTCCTGGGGGAGCAGAGGGTCAACTTTTCCAGGACCCAAGGGGTGAGCTTATTTCTCCTCCAATGATATTGCTGATGGTATCGTCTAGGGCTCTACCTCCATGAGATATTTTCCCCAACATTATCTCATTCAATCCTCATAGCACAATTATCTTGTGAGGCAGATAGTATCCTCATTTTACAGATGAGGAGATTAAGGCAATACAAGTTTAACACACAAGAGTGATTAAAAACATGGGCTTTCCCAGGGGGCTGAGGATGTAGTGCAATTATAGAGCACATGCTTAGCATTCAGGAGGCCCTGAGTTAAATCCTTAGCACCTAAAATACCCAGTCAAAACAGAACACAACAGAAAAAAGTAAACACACACACACACACACTGACTTTGGAGTGAGACAGACTTGACCCCATATGGGACAAATATCTGAACCTGAATTTCTGTATCTGCAGATGTGAATTAAGAATGCGATTACTAAGATAATTAAGTAAAATAATGCATGGAAAACATTTAACACATGACCTGATTATTTATCTATCATTGCTAATAGTTAACTTGGCCAAAATCACATAGGAACTGTGAAGTTTTGAATTCTGACCCACCTACATTAAGGAGCAGGTCTTACAGCTAAAGCAGGCTCAGGTGGATGCATACTCCCAGCTCTCTAACTCCTGTAGAGGTCAATACGGGGTCAAGTACAAAAAAAAAAAGTGCACTCCAGTGTGAAAGACTGCATGAATGTGTGTGGAAGTACTGGAACTGCCTTTATAAATTCTGATTTCATTGTGGAGGAATAGAGAAGTTTAGACCTTTCAAATTTCATGGGTCCTCCCTGAGAGAAAAAAACCACCAGAGACTACCAGGAGTCCCCAGAGGGGCCTTCTCAGTCCCTCAGGCCTCCAGGAGTGCTGAGAAGTCCCAGTGTGTACCCCCCTGGGCTGCCCTTCCTTTCTTCACTCCCAGTCTCCAGGCTGGTGCTAAGCAGCAGCTGACTGTCGCCATGGCAATAGATGAGGCCAACCTTTGGCAGGAGAGAGTTCTCAGCAGCAGGGACTTGACCAACTCAATAGGGAAGGAGATAGCTGGCTAGACCCACTGTCCTCCAAGACAGAAACTAGCTGGAAAGAGCCACCCTGGGGGCTTTGGTGGGAGGAGAGCTGCGCCCCTAGAACAGGTAATAGGGTCAGACTAGTTTCCTGGGAGAAAGACGTTTTTCCTCATGGGCCTTGTTTATGAAGTCCTCTGCCATCTGGCAAGGCAAGGCAGGTGCACTCTGTAGTAAAGACAAATCCCTTTTGTAAAACCATGTCTTTCAGGATCCTTCTCTGTGTATCCACAGCCTTCTCTCCTTGCCCCCATATCTGGCTCTGGTTCTGCCTCTGGGCCCATGGATTATTAGCCAGAGTATGAGGGCTGGCTAATAATACAGCTGCTTACAGAGCTGTGTGTGGCACTGGAGGTGCCAGTTGGCTTTTTGTCCTATAGCACCACTAGGTTTGGGGAACATGGAAGAGGCAGGTAAACCAAGGACAGAGATGCCAGTCAGTCTCAGGCCTGAGGCCTCCCTCTGCCAGTGTGAGCAAGCACCTCTGCTTGCCTGTTAAAACGTACCATACCCAACTACAATTCTGAATGTCATTTTACTGAATCATTTAAAAATATGTATCTATCTGCTTCTTAGTGCTTTTTCACTTTTGTTAAATTTTTACTAGAGCGGCTGGGTATGGCACCACACACCTGCCATCTCAGTGGCTCAGGAGGCTGAGAAAGGACGATCACAAGTTTCAGGCCAGCCTCAGCAACTTGGCAAAACACCATCTCAAAGTAAAAACTATGAAGGACTAGGGATGTAGCTCAGTGTGCCCCTGGTTTCAATCCCCAATACCCCCCCCCCTTTTTTTTTTTTTTTTTTTTTTTTAGTAGGCTGAATAACTTTCCACAGAGATGGTCTAATGAAATCCTAACACATCTAAAACAAGATATACACAGTTAAGGGAAGTCATATATCACAGTACAACTTAATTCTATTTATGGGCCTGTAATTATAGTAGTTGCTTTGTCTCTGTTGCTGGTAGGTGAAATAATGCCCCCTCCTCCAAGATAGCCAGGTTCTAATTCCTGGAACCTGTGAATATATTACCTTACATGACCAAAGGGACTTTTAAAATGTGATTAAGAATTTGGGGATGGGAAGGGCCCCGTATAGTCATAAGCAGACCTTATCAGAGAATGAAAGAGGCTCAGAGTCGGAGGTACAACAACAGAGACAAGGTTGAGGTGATGTGGTGCCATGAATCAAGGAATATGGGCAGCCTTAAGAGCTGGAGCAGGCAAGGACCTGATTCTTCCCTAGAGGAAACTAGAAGGAGTGCTGTATTGCTAACACCAGCGAGACCTGTTTTGGACTTCGGATCTCCAGAAATATAAAAGTTTACATTTCTGTTGTTGTAAGCCATTACATTTGTGTAATTTGTTACAGCAGCAATAGGAAACTAATACATCATCCAAATCCAATTCATCAGCAGCTATGTATAAGGTATTCTGAGGACCTATAATCTATATGCTATATCAGGGAGACCAAGAGCATTTGTAATCTAAAGCAGTGTTTCTCAACCTTGGCTGCCATTAGAATCAGCTGGAAATTTAGGGGTGGGGGAGAAATTTTTAATGCCCAGGTTGGTTGCACCACAAACCAAGTAAATCACAATTTCTCAGGCAACAGTAGTTCTGAATGCATTCCAGGTGATTCCAAGGTGCAGCCAAGTTTCAGAACCTACAAGTCTAAAACATAATCAGCCAGGATCAAAAACAGAAAGAGAGGATACATCAAAATCAAGATTAAGACTTTAATATTTTTAATATTTAATACGATCATTAATAATGCCTCTCTGAGCTCTCAATTTCTGCATTTCACAGCTTGACACTTCCATTCCTGTCCTTATTTCCCACCCTGGATTCCCCAAAGCTACTGCCATTCCAAAGTTAGTGCTGCTACTGTTAATAGCATCTAATTTTAGAGCTGAATAGAACTTTAGAAAAGGGATCAGACACTCACCTCTTTATATAGATGAAGCCAAAAGAGCAGAAGGGACTCTTGACCAAGTTCATATAGGTGCAGTGGCAACATTTGAACTAAATGTAATTTTCCCATCTCATCTGGTAATCAGTATCCGTTTTGTTATAAAATCCTTATAATATCCACAATATCTCCAATGACCTCTTTTCATGGGGAGGATGGAGATAAAGACACTTCTTTTCTTAGGACAGCTTTTCACATTCAGGCCAGAGTGAAGCCTAGCTATAAACTTTTAAAAGCTAGGTACAATTTTCAAAGTAGGTGAGCCTAACTTTTAGCAAAATGTATGTTTCTGAAATGTTGTCTATCAAATTACATAAAATAATTTGCAAATAGCAGTTCCTTTATCCTTACATAAAGTGAGTAATCACTTTGTAATGAAAACAGTCATTGCCTGCGCTCCGTGGAGAAATGGCTGATTTTAGGACTAGGGCAGGAAATATATAAGATGAGCCTGGAGCATCTGCACCAGAAAGTAAAAGGCTTAAAGACAAACAAGAACAAAACTCCCACATCAGTGTACGTATTCCAAAAGGACACAGGAGAAAACTGAAAAAGCTCCCAATGGCCAAAGATGGAGCAATTTGAGCATCAAAATAAAGACATACCAAATTACTATGCATAGATAAGATAGATATCTGTGAGTCCATGATGATACAAATAAATGAATTACTAAATAAATAAACAGGTAAGTAGGAGAGAAAAAATACCTCCTACACAGAATAATTCCAAATAATTTGGATAAATACCCTCAAGAAGGTGGAGCATAACTCCTTACTCCTTATGTGTTAACTGTGCATTGTGACTTTCTTCAAAAGACCACAGTAGGGAAAAAGGGAAAAAAGAGTAATGACACAATAGAGAAACCTGGCAAACATGACCTCAGCCAGGTGATCAAGGTCAATATCAACAATGATGGTGTTGATAAATCACTGGTATGATGTGATGAAAATTGTACTTTACCTCTGTGTTCTCCTTTCTAGAACACATAACCCCAGTATAACCATGAGAAAAACATCAGGCAAATTCCAATAAAGGGGCATTCTGTGTAATACTGAGCAGCACTCTTAAAAAATCTCAAGGTCATAAAAAAACAAGGAAAATCTAAGAAGCTGTTACAGCCAAGAGGGACCTACGGAGACATAACAGTTAAATGTAATGTATTATCCTGGATGGGATCTTAGAACAGAAAGACATCACATAAAAACTGAGGAAATCTGGATGAAGTATAGACCATAATGAAAATGGCATTAATCAGCAGCTTAGGAAGCTGAGGCAAGAGGATCTTGAATTCAAAGCCAGCCTCAGCAATTTAATGAAGCACTAAGCAACTCAGTGAGACCCTGTCTCTAAATAAAATACAAAAAAGGGCTGGGATGTGGCTTCTTGGTTGAGTGCCCCTGAATTCAGTCCTCAATACCAAAAAAACCACACACACGAAATGCCATTAATTGTTACAAATGTATTACACTAATGTAAAATGTTAATAACTGGAAACTGGTGTGAGGTATATGGGAACTGTCTACTATCTCCTCAAATGTACAACTAAAATTGTTCGCTGGGGTTGTGACTTGGTGGTAGAGCCTAGCACATGTAAGGCACTGGGTTTGATCCTCAGCATCACATAAATATAAATAAATAAAAATAATAGCAGAAAAATAAAAAAAAATTGAGAAACTAAAACTGTTCAAAATATTGCCTTTTTTTAAAAGTCACCCTCCAGTTTTTTGGTTTTATAGACCTTATTTTTTAATATCAGATTTTTTAAAACTGGGGTTCATTTGTATACAGTTTTACATACTTCAGTCAGGGTGATCTCCCCCAATCACACCAAAGAATACGGTAGTGGATCTTAAAATTATTCAGGTAAGAGAACATCAGGAAGTCACAGTGATCAACTGTGATATACACTATAGATTTCGACAAATTAATTTTTAAAACTTTAAAATACAATTACTGATTTCAATTTACAGTCTATATCTCTTTGTCCTCAATTATTTTCATAATATTCTCTGTGATGGATTTTTTTCTGATTCAGGATCAAACCAGTGATCATATTTTTGTTGTTGTTGTTGTGTTGTTTTGTTTTATTTTTATTTTTATTTATTTATTTATTTTTTGTGGTGCTGGGGATTGAACTCAGGGCCTTGTGCTCACAAGGCAAGCACTCTACCAACTGAGCTATATCCCCAGCCCTTGTTTTGTTTTAAATTGGGGATTGAGTCCAGGGCACTCTACTGCTGAGTTACACCCTCAGCCTTTTTTATTTTTTTTAATTTTCAAACAGTGTCTTGCTAAGTTGTCAAAGTTGACATGAAACTTGTGATCCTCAGCTTCCTGAGTTGCTGGGATCTCTGGTGTGTGCCATCATATCCTGCCTATTTTTTAAATTAATTAAAAATTTTAATTAGAAAAATTAATAATTAATTAATTAAAAAAATTTATTTATTTATTTTGTGGTGCTGGGGATTGAACCCAGGGCCTTGTGCTTGTGAGGGAGGCCCTCTACCAACTGAGCTATAGCCCCAGCCCATATCCTGCCTATTTTGAAGTATATAATTTAGTGGTCTTAACCACATTCACATTGCTGTGCAGCCACAACCACCATCAGGTCACAGAGTTTTTTCATCACCTCAGATGGAAACTCCACACCCATTCTGTCCATCTTCTTCCCTATCCTGACCCTTGAGAATCACAAATATGCTTCCTTTCTGTATGGATTTACCTATTCTGGATACTTCTTGTAGATGGAATCACACAGTATGTGGTCCTTGAGGTCTGACTTCTTCCACTTGGCATGATTTCAAGGTTCACACATGTGGTAGCACGGATGAATAATATTCCATTGTATGGATATAACACAATTTGTTCATGTATCCATGGTGGACATTTGGATTGTTTCCACCTTTTGAATACTGTGAATGGGAGTATTGCTGTGAACACCTATATTCAAGTTTTTGTTTCGATACCTGTTTTCAATCCTTTCTGGTATGTATTTAGGATTTGAATTGCTGGGCCATATGGTGATATGTTTAAATTTTGGAAGAGCCACTGAACTGTTTCCCACAGTGGCTGCACCATTTTACCTTCCCACCAGCAATGTATGAGGGTTCCAGTTCCCTTCCACCCTTGACAATGTTCATTCTGACATTTTTTTTTTTTTTTTGAACCAGGGATTGAACTCAGGGACACTTGGCCACTGAACCACATCCCCAGCCCTGTTTTGTATTTTATTTAGAGACAGGGTCTCACTGAGTTGCTTAGGGCCTCGCTAAGTTGCTGAGGCTGGCTTTGAACTCGCAATCCTCCTGACTCAGCCTCCCAAGTGGCTTGGATTACAGGCGTGCGCCACCACGCCCGGCTTCTGACATTTTTTTGACACTGACATTTTGATGAGTCCAGACCCATTGTTTTACAGAATGTGTCTCAATTTGAATTTGTTTGTTTCCTGACAATTAAATGAAGATTACTCATTTTTGACAGAGATATTACACAGATACTGTTGTGTTCTCAGTGTATCATGTGAAGAGGCACAGCAAATTAATTTCTATCACAGAAATAAGGAACAATTTTACTAACAGATGATGTAGCTGTTAGATTTGTGTCTCTGTATCTCATAAAACAATACAGGCAATACTCTAATTGTTTCTTAATTTTCCATAATATTTGGTTGTTACTTGTCTTCTTCCCTTTGCCTTTTGCTAGCACTTGCTGGTAGATAAGCAGCTGCAGGCAATAATAATGTTCCTGGGAGAAAATAGAAAACAGAAAATTCTCTCCATTATCTTGACATTTTTCTTGCAAATTGGAAAAAGACAATCATGATTTGATGTTTGTGAAGAAAAACCCTTATTCTAGACCCTAGGACACTACTTTAGGGTCATTAGCTCTAAGAGAGGAAAGGCTGTAGGGCCCCAAGTTTAGGTCCTAAACAATGATGTCATCAAGCCCAATGTCCATAATTACAGGCAAATTGGTTCCTGGAGTCCATTTCCACTAAGTGTACCTTAAGACCAATATGGTGTGTCAAGCTCTAAGTAGTGGACCTAGGAAAGGCCCTGGGAGATAAGTGTGGGCTTGGTTCCTATGATATATGTGAAACTTTGGTGTTTTTTGTTTTGTTTTTTATGGTATTGTGGTATTGGGGATTTAACTCAGGGAGCTCTATCACTGAGTTTTATCCCCAGCCTTCTTTATTTTTTATTTGAGACAGGGTCTTGCTAAGTTTGCTAAAGGTTTCCCTAAGTTACCCAGGCTGGCCTTGAAATTTCAATACTCCTGCCTCAGTCTCCCTGGGATTGCAGATGTGTTTCATCACACCTGGCCTGAAACTTCTCTGTATACTAGAAAACAAAGGCCTTCACTAGTTACCATCTCAGGCTAACAGTGGGAATGTGAACAAAGGGGGTTCAGGTTCAAGGTTAGCTCTTACCTAGACTCAATCCCCATCTCCTCACTACTCTCTTTCTTCCTCCCAGCTCTGCAAGCCCACCCCCAGTAGGTGACTGGGGGTGACTTCTAGGAGCTATTTCCAAGGACAGTCTAGTAGTTGCCTTCTAGAGTGCTAAGGACCAGGCACTGGGCTGCTCATTTTAAGCATGCTATCTCACTTCATTCCCACCACAACCCCAAGAGGGCGTTAGTATCTCCATTTTACAGAACAGAGGTTCACAGAATTCAAATAACTTCGTGCTGTTCACTCAGTTGGTGAGTAGGACTCCCAGTAAAGTGGGACTGGAACCTAGATCTGTATGTCCCCAAAGCATTATGACTTCAGCCACACGGCTGCCTTCCTGTCTTTGCCTCACAGTAACCTCAGGATTTCGTGCATTCACCTGGGGCCACTATGTGAGGCAGGAAGAAACAGCTGCCTGGAGTTCTCTTGGGGAACAGCTGGCAATCTCTAAACTGGGAGGGGCTCAGGCAGGGGAGGGAAGATAGCATGGGGAGGTGACAGGGTGCCAGCAGGGCCTAGAAGGTGACTCAGAGAAAAGTCTCTAGAATGGCATCCTGAAAAAGAGAAGCAGCATGGCCATGCAGGGCTGCCCCAGCCTAGGCAGCCTCCAAGAGAAAGCACTGGCCTTCTCTACCTGCACATTCCAAAGTCTAGTCTACAGGAGGCAGATGGAACAGCTTGCGAGTCCACTCCTCCTCCTCGGAATCTCTCTCCCTCTTCTTTTTTTTTTTTTTTTTTTTGAACCAGGGATTGAACTCAGGGACACTCGGCCACTGAGTCACATCCCCAGCCCGATTTTGTATTTTATTTAGAGACAGGGTCTCACTGAGTTGCTTAGGGCCTTGCTAAGTTGCTGAGGCTGGCTTTGAACTCGCAATCCTCCTGACTCAGCCTCCCAAGTGGCTTGGATTACAGGCGTGCGCCACCACGCCGGGCTTCTCCCTCTTCTTTTGAAAGCAGTAGTGGAGGACAGCTGAGGGTACAGTGATTTCTGTGTGGGAATTAAAACCCTGTACTTGGGCTGGGGGTGGCTCAGTGGCAAAGTGCTTCCCTAGTAGGAATGAGGTCCTGGGTTAAATCCCCAGCACTGGGGGAAAAAAAAAAGAATAAAAAACCCCTGTCTACACAGAGGGAAGTGAGAGAGAGAGAGAGAGAGAGAGAGAGAGAGAGAGGTTTCCATCTGTAGTTTCTTAGAACTTACTCTCCTCATTTCTGGGTGAAGTCATAGAAGTCACAGCCTGCTAGACCTAAAAGCAGGGTCCTCCCTCACTGCCCAAGACCTGCGCATGCTGGTGATCTGGAATGGATAGCACTGATCCATTAGAGTGGAGAAATTCACAGCTCTTTCCTTGCCAATGAGTAGGGACAGCCTTTCAGCATCTTCCTTAGGCCATGGATAGTTCTGGTTTTCCCAGGTTATGTATGAGGAAAGAAAGTCCACAAGGGGTCACAGCAATATAAACATTCAAACTCATGGTCCTGAGCAACTGGCCTGACATATATTCTCTTATCAAGACTCTGAGAGGCACTCTATTTTCATTTATTTTTTTCAACAGTTGCTTTCTGATTTCAATTTTCTACTTGGTAGAAGGCAAGCAGTAGCTAGGGGAGTTAAGAAGGCATACATATGACCTGCACGGCAGAGGGTATGGCTCTAGTGTTCATTTTTGGTGTTTTGGATTTTTTTTTTATCGTGGTTGTTTTCATAAATGAATCTGACCACTTTGCTTATTGAAGCCTTCCTAGCCTGTGGGGAAGGTAGAGGGGAAGAAAGAGGAGGTGGACTCTGGAGGCATTTGGAAGTGTGGTAGTTGGGGGAGGTTGGGTAGCAGGAAGGGCCTTTGCCACTCAATGGACTTTTTCCAGGTTTGATGCCTGGTTACTCCCTCAAGGCTTTTGAGCTGGGTTATAAGAGATGGTGTTTCAGATGTTCTGGGGCAATTCGGAGTGCCCTGGGAATTCCAATACAATGGTTCTGGATGGAAGAGTGGGTTTCATGAAGAATATGACTCCCCAGTGGCCTGGATTGGCCTAGGGAAGACCTAGGTGGGGGTCCATATATGCTGTAGTGGAAGTGGAAAAATGTAGATGCTAAAATCGTATGTGGTTCTGGCGGTAATGCTGGAGGGGATGGATGGCTGCCATTTTTTTCTGACCTGGCTTGAGGGAAGGGTGCCAGGACATAGGACCCATGGCAGAGAACACAGTTACCACCTTGCCACCAAGAATGTTCAAGTACCTAAGGTTGTGCTGCCTCCTAACAGGCCAGTGTCCCTGAGAGAGGGAGAGAGGAAGGGCACTAAGCCTCTACCCACTGAGCTTTGCTTTCTCACTTGCCATTCAAAAAATATTCAGTGAGCACTCACGTTGTGCCAAAAACAACTGGGTATTGGGAATCAAGAAGTGAACAAAGCAGTCCCTACTCTCAGAAACCTGAAGTCTAGAGAGGGAGACAGAAAAATGAACACACAATTGCATTACAGGTAGCGGGCTTGGTAATCAGTATATACAAGGTGCCACAGGAGCCCAAAGGTAAGGCTACTAAAGCTGCATGGGCTGAGACACAAGGGCTGAAGGTCTGAGCTCCTGGGCTCTTCTTGACTCAAAAGCAACTCCAGCTGCTACCCCGAGTGGGAAAAAGCACCAGCAAGGGAGGAGCTGGGCAGCACTGATAATATTTCTGACAACATATGCCCAAGACCGATAAAGCACGGACCATCCCTGTGTCTTAACTCTGCACAGAGATGTCCAACACAGGGAGGCGAGGAAAGGCAGCTACTTCTCAAAGGTTTAAATACAACTTGTAGGCTCTAGAAGCAACTACTCTAGGGCATGGAAACCCAACAATTAGTCACACAGCAACATGATTCTGGGGAGAAAAATCAGAACTCCCAGACCAATGGGGAAGTGAGATTTGAAACATAAACAGGTTCCAAAGAAGTCAGCAGCTTTCTAAGCCAGACTCCAAATGCACCAAGAATTAGGGCTTCTAGAACAGCAGCAGAGATGGTGCTGCTCACTGAGTATGAGTCCAGGTGATGCTGGTCACTTTCCTAATGTGTTCAGGCACAGACACAAAAACCACCTTCACAAAGCACCCCACCAGCTGTTCAGAACACTCTGCCTGCAATAGTATAGGTCACTAGTCCCAGCCATGGGTGTTTCCGGGCAGAAAAGGGGATTTTGGTTAGGATAGTGAAAGCGTGTAAAGAAGAAAGTATAGTAACCAGTTCCTGAAGTGGGATAGGAAGAAAGCTGACCCTTGATCTGGGGAGAGCAGCCCTTCAGCGCCAGATGCATGGGTGTGCATTGTAACTGCTCTGGGCCTGGGAAAGAAATATCACTCAGTAACCACAGAAAAGTACCATCCCCTAGGAAGGGCAATGTCCCAGGCATCCCAGGACACAGAGCGATTCATCCTTAGATCCAGCTCCAGGTCTTAAAGAAAGAAAACAGTACCCAAAGTGATTCATTCATCTTTAAATAGTTCACAAAGGCAGAGCACATTTCTCCTTTAGAAAAGAAAGATTAAGGACAGAGAGACAGATACATTGGCTTAGGGTCACACAGTAAGTTGGTGCCAGAAAGAAGCTGTGCCTCTTGTCCTTTAGTGTGCTATTTCTAGAGGCTCTGACTTTTTGAGTTTATAGTGGGACCAAGAAGGGGCTCTACTCTAATTTGGAGTGGTGACAGCCTGGCTAGCCAGGTTCTCTGACCTTGAATGAAGCATTTCTTACTAGGGTAAATGGGTCTATGAAGCCAAACTCTCTCTCTCTTTAGCTGTGACTTCCCAAAGTCATTTGTCTGATAAAAGTGAGTGGGGTGGAGAACACAAGTCCAAGAAAATGACCATAAACATCAGGGTAAGAGATGCTGTTGCTGTGCACACAGATAAGAGTGTGGTGCCAAAGGAGCGGAGCCTTGGCTAAGAGAGGAAACCCAAATGAGAACCTGAGGTCCCCAGGATGCTAGTGCTGGCCCTGAAGATAGCATGTCCTGGCCTGGCACACTCAATGATACGAAGGAGCCTTTGTTGGCACTTGTCCCCATGGGTAGTTCCCCTTAGCACATTCCCCACCTCTAGCAGAGGGTGAGGAGGGATTTTCTTCTGTTTTTCCCTAACTTCCAGCAGAAGCAGAACCTAGACCACAGGAAGTTGGGTTGACTGGTTAACTACTGATACTGTCACTACCCCAGCTATAGTAGTAGCCATCTGGGTCAAGGACTTCCCCTAGAGGCACCGTGGTTCAGTAGAAAAATCATCAGACCAAGCCTGCTAACCAGCTGTTGGACCTTGGATGAAACATTTAGCATCACTCTGACTTAGCTTTCTCATACATAAAATGTGGATGCTGGACAAGAAGCCTGCTCAATTTTTTTTTTTTTGCCAGTTCTAGAACTGAGAATTTGATAGAAGCCCAAACTCCAATTTTCCCAAGAGTACAACGGCTGAGAGTGAGCTGTCATCACCACCCTCTGGGATTTCTCTCATTTGTCCCAACAGGCTAGCACTTATGTACTTTGTGTCTGCACTTCACACCACCGCCCCTGTGAAACCTTTCCAGCAGCTGGCTCAGATGTCTGGTCTGCTCCTTCTCCTAGGAAATATATTTTAGACTCACAATTCTTCCCTCCTGCAAATCTGAACTATAGGTCTCAGGCTGAGGTGGGCAAGGATGACAGTCCCAGAGTGGCAGCTCTGGTGTGATAGGAGCAGGCATAGAAATGGGGAAATGGGGAAGGACTTTTTTCTATGTTCTAAAATCCAGAGGAACCCAGGGACTTTCTAGCCAGGAACCAGGATGGCGTGAGCATTTTGCTATCTGGTCCAGCTGAATTCTCAGCTCTGGCGGAGTATTTCTGCCATCCCTAATCACACTGGGTTTGATTTTATGGCAGAGGGAACAAAGGCCTGCAAACTTGAACATATTTGCCCAGCTCAATCAACAATGATGGTACAATGCAGAAGGAAACCCAGGAGTCTGGAGCCCCAGTGCAGTAAATTTTTCCACTTTTCCAATCCCAAAAAGGTTCTGAAAGGACCCCTGGCCTTCCAGCCAAAGAGAGTTCCATTTAAAGAGCCCAGGCTTCAAAAGGAATCTGGTCCTGAGAGGGACAGGGCAAAGTTTGGGGCAGTGCTGGGATGGGAAGGACCTCAGATCTGGAGGCCATTCCTGTCTCTTCTCAGCCTTTGTTGGAGGGGGCATCTGAAGATGCCTGAAAAAGGAAGGGATGAAATCCCGTGACCCATCCTCCCTGAGGTAAGGAGCGGAGGCTTGGGTTTTCCTCCCTCCTCTTTGCCAGTGGGGCCTCCTAGCCCCTTGGCCTGAAAGCCCCCGATCATGAATGTGCCAGAGGGGCTGCCCTGGCCCAACAGGAAAACCTGCTCCTCCCCTAAACCCACCGTTTCGGCCTGCCATGGACCCCTCATCCTTGCTGAACCCTCTGCACCCCCCAACGTCCTCTCCAGATGCGGCGCCACTGTAGTGTCCCTCCCCAGGAGAAATTTCCCCAAAGTGTCATTAGTCCAGCAAACTAGGCAATGCCACTCACCATGCTCGCTTGGCACCGGGCAGCCCCCTACGCCTCTGGGGGTACCCTGCCGCCCAGGTACCCCCAAGACTCACCCAGAAGAGCATGTTGAAGAAGAAGAGCAGGTATTTCACCAGCGGGCTGACGAAGGAGAACTCCTCCCCGTAGGCGGCCGGCGCCCCGGGTCTCCGCGCCATGGTCCGCCGCGGCCGCCCCCGGGGGCCTATCTCCCAGCGGCGGCCGGCCCACCTGCGCGCCCCGCGCCCGGGGGCATGAGCCGCGCCACAGCGGGAAACCGCGCGGCCGGAGGGCTGCGCCGCGGCGGGAGCCGCCCGAGCAGTGCGTCGGAGAGCCGCGCGGGCAGAGAACGGCGCCGCCGCCGGAGCTGCTGGGAGTCGCGGGAGCCGCCACCGGCAGCGTGAGCTACCGAGACTCCACCGCCGCCGCAGGACCAGCTCGGCCAGCCCGGCTCCCAGGAAACCCGGCCGGCCCCCGGCCGCCCATTGGTGCGGCTGCCAAAGCCTGACTTCTCATTGGTCAGTGACTGATGTCACTAAGTATCCAGCCATCCCTCTCCTCCGAGAGGCGGGGGAGACACCTGTTCTGTGAGGGACAACTTGTTAAAGGGTCAGCGATTCTGCCTCTTCCCTGGAGTAGGGAAGCATCCAGGCTGCAGCTGCTCAAGGGAAAAAGAATGAGGAACAGGAATGCACGCTGCATTCCCCACCTCCTCCCAGTTGCGGTGCACACAGGCAAACACACAAACGTAAAAATCAACAAGTACGCACTCGGCGGTGTGTTGAGCAATACTCCGAAAGCTGTGGGAACGCAAGAGAATGGAGATAATCCTGGGAAGGATGAAAATAAAACCAGGGAGGCACAACTAATCAACGGGTAATAATTGGAGACTACTTAAAAGCAGATGCAATCCTGTGCAACTATATCTTTTAACTGCTTATTTCAAAAATTTTATAACTCAATAGTGGAGATTTGGAAACATCACCCTCAGTTTTGCCATCCTGATTTATTACTCTCACAAACCCCCATCCTGGTCCCCTTAGAATCCTGGTCTACATTCAGACAGCGTTTTTAGCATGCTGATAGGACAGGCACATATTGAACGTTGTGTAGGTGGTGGATGTTGTAATTTGGCTACAGTAAGTAATGCAAACATGAATTTCAGGGAAGGATCTGATTTCACTATCATTAGCATGATCACAGGTAGGTTAATCTCCCCAGGCTCATTTTATTTAATGTTAATTGGGGAGCATCCTGGCTGAAGCATGCCAATGTAAGGATTAAATGAGATAATTCATGTGGATCACTTAGCACACACCTCACATATAGAAAAACTCACCAAATGCAGTATTTTGTTTTAACAGAATTTAGAATCTAGTATGGAAATGTGATGACTGTGCAAATAATTATTTTATATTTGGTAGAAGGTTAGCAAAGATATGATAAGAATAGCAGAGATGAAGGGAAAGTGTTATACATGTGGACTAAAAGATCCAACCAAAGCTTGGAGGTCCAAAAGCACACCATGTGTTGATTGAAAAATCAGCAGATCACATTGGCTAGAGTATGCTATGCATATGCTCAGTATAGCAGTGGAAGATAATACTGCTGATGCCAATACATGTCAACTTGAGTTAAAATTGTGGAAGGACCTGAATATCAGATCAGGGAGTTGGTGCTTAATTGATTTGGAAATAAGAGTTTTGAAAAAGGGAATGATATATTATCTGTTGTTTTCAGTGAGAGTGGGAGAAAGACTGGAGAGACAAAGGTGGGTTAGGATCTTACTATTAATAGTCCAGTTAATCATAAATTAGGATCTGATTTAGGAGTAGTAGATAGAATAATAGATGAGGATAGAAGTGAAACCATTGGAAAGATAAAACCTCTAGGACTAGACTATGGTTGAGGGCAGGGGTGACTGAGGAACCAGGGGTGGGCTTCAAAGAAGTGAGCTAGGACCAGAGTACTAGGGGAATGTCCATGAACAGGTTGAATGATCAACTGGAGATCAGCTTCAGCAAGAAGGCAGTAGGGCAGGCAGAAGCAATTTTACAAGAGTTTAAGGCATGCATGTGTGTGCAAAGGGTAGGTATCCATTTTCAGATGTTAAAGGGATGAGAACAGAGAAATAGGTCAAGCCACTGAATGCTTCTATTAGATGACCTTCCAGAAATCAGTTTTAATAGAGAAGCTGAGGACAGATCACAAAGGGTTAAGGAAAGAAGGTATGGTAAAAGGGAAGCTGTGAATGGAGACTGCAGGTACCTCTGTCTAGAGGTTTGAGGTTAAGCAACCTTAGAGTAAAGAGAAAGTCTTCTTTAAACATACAAGAGATCTGACATGTTTGTAAGTTAAAAAAATAAGACTAAGCTGGGAAATGTAGCTCAGTGGTGGAGCACTTGTCCATCATGCCCAAGGCCCTTTGTTTGTACTACAGTACTGGGGTGGGGGGGCAAGTAAAAAGGACTGAGGTAGATAAAGAATGGGGCAAAGTTTTGGAGATAATAGGTAGGGATGGGATCAGTGGTCAAAGAGACGACCACAATGTCTGTCATATGGAAGTTAAGGATGGTGCCCATACAGAAGGAAGCCAAGCAACTGTAGAACAAAGAATGAGGAAACTCTATTTACTGAGTTAGAACAATCTCCAAGATAAGTTACCAAGTGAAAAAAGCAAAATAAGCAACCATGTAAGTAATAGATTACGTTCTGGTAAAAGAGAAAGACAAAAGTAAAAAATGACATTTTCATTTGTTTACATCTGCCTAAATAACTCTGGAAGGACATATAAGATACTAAGAAAGGAAGTTAGATATTGCTGTGGAGATCAGACTAAGAAGAAAGGAAAAAGTCTTTTCATTATATTCCATTTAATTTTTTCCTGATTTTTGCATTATGAAGCATGTTAATTATTCAAAATGGAAAATTACAGTATCAAATTTTGCATCCTTATTATGAAATGCTATGTAGGTACTTAATATAATATAGAAAATACGTGCACTGAATTTAGAAAAGGTCTATGTTATGGGAAGTACAAGAAGCAATTTGCAAAATTATGTGTATGAAGTATCCAATAATCAGGAAATGGTTTCAGTTTTTTCAGGTCCTCAGAAGGTATTTCAATTCTTTGATGTGGCCATTTAAAATGGAACTAAAAATTATTTTGTAATGGTATGCAAAATTTTAACAACATAAACATATGAACAGTAACAACTATGTATAAATTTCAAAAGAGATGAAGAAAATATAAGACTAATATCAGATGCATTGATGTGGTGACTGTATAGCAATTTATCACTGAAAGTGTATGTGATATTATTATATGTGATTTTGAAAAGAGTTAAAATATTTCACATTTCCGTAAAGCAAAAAACATCAATAACAAAAATCATATTGCTTGGACCAACACTGGCTAGAAAGAAGGTGTGTGAAGAAAAGACAGTGATAAGATGTGGTCTGGAAGCTTTAGGAAGGAGGGGTAGAAGGTAGAGTCGGGCAAGAGACTGGAAGCCCAGCTAGGGTGACCAATAACTAGGAGTTCCAGTGAACAAGGCTAGTGATCTCCTTAAAAAATACATAATAGCCTATGGTGAGAACCACAAATACTGAAAACTGTAGGGACAAGTGATTTGAGGATGGTTTGGTGGTGATTTCTTTTTTTTTTTTTTTTGGGTACTGGGAACCCAGGAGCACTTAACTGTTGAGCCACATTCCCAGCCCTTTTTATTATTTTTTTAAATTTTGAGATAGGATCTCACTAAGTTGCTGAGGGCCTACTAAATTGCTGAGGCTGGCTTTGAACTTTCGATCCTCCTATTTCACCCTCCTGAGTTGCTGGGATTACAGGCATGTGCCACCGTGCCTGGCTTGAAGATGGTTTGAAATGCATCACTGAAAAGTCCATTTGTAGAATCTAAGATTGTAAGAGAACTACTCCTATATGTGAAAATGGGAGGATTAGAAGGTTTGTCTGCATCATTGTCTCTGTTTAGTAGTGTCTTAGTCCATTTTCAGTTGCTAAAATAAAATACCCAACGTTGGGTACTTTATAAGGAAAGGAAATCTATTTAACTTACCATTCTGAAGGTTTAAGGACATGTCACCAGCAACTGTTTAGTTCTGGTGAGGACCTCATGGCAAATGGCATGACAATATTGGCAGTGAGTGTGAGAGTGGCAGTGGCACATGCAGAAGAAGAGAGGGAGGTGCCAGGCTCCCTTATAATAACCCATTCTCATAGGAAGTAATCCAGCCATGAGACCTTCATTAATCCCTTCCGGGGTTGCCCCATGACCTAATTGCCTTCCAATGGGTCCCCTCTTAAAGGTTCATCACCTCAACACCAGCACAATGGGAACGAAGCATGCGAACCGTGGGAAACAAACCATCTCCAATCCATGGCACGTGGCTTTTCTTTTCTTCCTTCTTTCACTGTACTTTAACTTTTATTGGCATATGACATGCCTATAATATGAAGCATTCTTTTTATTTATGTGCTCTTCTACCTTTTGTATGTTTTTAAAATCTGAAATTGTTGCAAAACTATTCGTACAGAGTAATTATAATTTTTTAAAATAAAAATGATTATGTATTTTAAAATATGTGGTACACCATAAAGATATACAATTTTTATTTGTCAATAAAACTAAATAACAGGGCTGGGGGTGTAGCTCAGTGGTAGAGCACCTGCCTAGCATGTGTGAGGCTTGTGTAACACTGGGTTCCATCTTCAGCACCACATAGGGAAAAATAAATAAAATAAAACTATTGTGTCTATCTACAACTAAAAAAAATTTAAATAAATAAATAACAATTACTTTTAAGCATATAGAAGAAAATTCATTGTAATATAAGTAATGATTATTTCTGCTTGGTAGGAAATGGTTGCTTTTTCTTTTCTTTTCTTTCTTTTTGGAACCGGGGATTGAACTCAGGGGCACTCCACCACTGAGCCACATCCCCAGCCCTATTTTGTATTTTATTTAGAGACAGGGTCTCACTGAGTTGCTTAGGGCCTCACTTTTTGCTGAGGCTGGCTTTGAACTTGCAATCCTCCTGCCTCAGACTCCAGAGCCACTGGGATTACAGGCATGCGCCACTGGTTGCTTTTTATTCATGTTACTTTTTTTCTTCTCCAGATTTGCTTTAATGAATATGTTTTACTTTTATGGGCAAAAAATTTTTAAGACCTCAATAAGTTGCTGAGGCTGACTTTTCATTTTCAATCCTCCTGCCTCAGCCTCCTGAGCCACTGGGATTACAGGCATGTGCCACCCCACCCAGCTGATTAGAAGTATTTCAAATGCACAGAAAGGTAGAAATAATCCCAAAACATCTATATTTCCAATACCAATTTTTTTACATTTTGTCACGTTTCCTTTCTCCATCTTTATTCTATCATAATAGTCACCCGAGTTATTTCAGTTTTCATATCTAAAATAATGGCTTTTTTTTAACATAACACAATAACAATAATGAGATGTGGCTAACCTACCTGGGGAAAAGGCAGAAGCAAAGATAAGGAGTGAGGAAGGAGTTGAGGTTAGTATAATAAGATCAGGTCAGGATAATTCAGGGGGTCTAATATGGGTCAATAACTCTGATGTTAGTGTTTAATCATACCTGAGTTCAAGATTTGGGGTTTTTAAAATTGTGTCTTCCTATGCTTCTTCATATAAGAATAACTTTTGGGGGGGGGTACTGGGGATTGAACCCAGGAGTGCTTAACCACTGAGCCACATTCCCAGCCCTTTTTATTTTTTATTTTGAGACAGGTTCTCACTAAGTTTCTGAGGGCCTCGCTAAATTGCTGAGGGCCTTGCTAAATTGCTGAGGCTGGCTTTGAACTTGTGATCCTCCTGCTTTAGCCTCCCAAACTGCTGGGATTACAGGTGTACCCCTACTCCCAGCAGAGAATAACTTTTAATTCAATAAGAAAGACAAAATTAAATGAGGTTATTTTGAGCCTGAAAACAAACAACAAGATAAACCTAAACTAGGTGAATATGAAGTCCAAATTTATTGGAATGTGTTCATTTCAAATTTATTAGACAACTGGAATATGATACTAAGCACCATTGCATATATTAAATGGAAATATGTTTGGCAATGCTTATAAAGGAAAGGGTGTAGGAATAATATGACATTTAGAGGAAGCTTAGCAAACTTAGTTAAAATAAACTTAATAAAGAAAGCAGAATATTTGCTGGATCCACATAGGAATTTGTGTGCTCTGTGCGTGTGTGAGAAAGAGAGAGAGATAGACAGACACTGGAGATTGAGTCCAGGGGCACTTTGCCACTGCACTGCATCCCCAGTCCCTTCTCAAATTTTTTAAATTTTGAGACAGAGTCTCACTAAGTTGTAGAGGCTAATCTCGAACTTGTGATCCTCCTGCCTCAGCCTCCCAAGTCGCTGGGATTATAGGCGTGTGCCATGGTGCCTGGCATGTGTATTAATATTGAAACACAGAGTTTATACCCCTTCCTAAAGGAGGTTGGGCCCTCCTTGATGATAATTCAAGTTACAGTCAGTAGTTGTGAGGATAGGTACAGAACTGGAAAAACAAACAAACAAAAAACTAGTTACTTTTATCTTGCTACCCAGCAAGTGATTCAAACTTGTTTGGTTTGTTTGTCAGCGGTTCCCAAGGTTTTCTGAGCACTAGGATCACCTACACAGAGGGGCACATGCCTCTAATCCCAGCTACTCAGGAAGCTGAGGCAGGAGGATTGCAAGTTTAAGGCCAGCCTAGGCAACTTAATGAAAACCAGTTTCAAAATAAAATTTTGTGAAGTGCTGGGAATGTAGGTCAGTGGTACAGTGTTTACCTAGACTGTGCAAGGCCCTGGGTTCCATCACCAGTACTGGGGGTCAGGGGAACACCACATATACACACAAAAGACAAAAAGGACAGATTCCCAGGCCCCAGCCCCACTGATTCTGATTCTTAGTTGGGAGATCAAATTGGGCAAACAAGTACTTTGGAAATTTATCTACTTAAACAAGCAATCTGTGTCAAGATGCAGATCACTATGGATGACACTTTGAAAAGTTCTCTGAAGGACCCAGTATCTTTCTTGGTTAAGAATATGCCTTGTAAAAAAAAAAAAAATTTTTAAAAAATAAAAAGAATGTTACTTATTCAGTTAAAAAATAAGTTTTAGCTTTTTAAAAATTGCTAGGCCTAGCCAGGTGTGGTGGCACACGCCTGTAATCCAAGCGACTTGGGAGGCTGAGGCAGGAGGATC